>JAGFNQ010005878.1:0-31886 GCA_024364735.1 Boesenbergia rotunda | reverse complement strand
AGGATGACTCCAAATCGCAGTCTGGATACGTATTTACTTTGAATGGAGGCGCAGTAAGTTGGAAAAGTTCCAAACAAGACACCGTAGCGGATTCCACCACGGAAGCGGAATATATCGCAGCTTCGGAAGCAGCAAAGGAAGCAGTCTGGATCAGGAAGTTCGTCTCCAAACTTGGCGTGGTTCCAACCATTGATGAAGCAGTGCCGGTTTACTACGACAACAATGGAGCTATTGCACAAGCAAAGGAACCAAGGTCTCATCGGCAATCCAAACACGTGCTTCGCCGCTATCATCTGATCAGAGAGATTATAAGTAGGAATGACATAGAAATTGAGAAAATTCCCAGTGAAAGGAATTTAGCGGATCCTTTAACTAAGGCCTTGCCTCAAAACAAGTTTGAGGGTCATGTTAGAGCCTGTGGTATTGGATACCGTAGCGATTGGCATTAGGCCAAGTGGGAGTTTGTTAGTGATATGAGAGAAGTGTCCTAAGGCAATCGCCTTATGATTGTAAAACATTTATTTTAATAAATGATAATTCACTATTTGAGTATACATGCTTGTGTATTTGATTGGGATCTTAAACTCATCTACTGAATGCCCGCAATACAACTCACAGCATAAGAGAATTTGTGATGGGATCACAACTAGTGATTATCTCTAAATGTGCAAATGTGAAGTATTGAAAATATCCCTAGTCGATGAATTGATAAATACGGACACTATCAATTCTGTTGAGACTAGCATGGGTTATTCTCTAATTAGCTGATTCTCACTGGCTGGAGACATTGGGATGTCCGGAGATAAACATGGATGCTAGTTAAGGGAACTAGTTCATTGGAGTGACTAGCTGTAAACTTTATATGGTTATCTATATAGATATGTCAATGAAGTTCTTACTGTGACTTAAGTGCGATGTTCCTTTGACTTGCGGTGTTCAAGTCATCTTGGTCATGGAGACTTATACTTTAACATCTTAAGCAAGCATCTCCAAGGAGGTGTGGACCCAGGATGATTGGGTATAAGCCGAAGTACACGAAGATGTTTGAACAGCCTACAAAGGATTCACCACTCCTTGCGAGGAGATGTATACCCTGGTCTATCGTCGGATTGTTACTCAAAACCTCTGGCCAGAGTATATCATGTTTGGAGTGCGAGTCTCTAAAATACATGAGAGTAATTAGAAATCCAAAGGACGAGAAAGACATTACTTGGGCTAGGTGTGACGTAGTCAGCCTAGTGGGGACTTACACAAATAGACCGTGTCCTGAACCAAGTGGGTATAAGATGGTGAAGGGAATGGGGCACGATTCATTAGAGCTGCTGAAGGGTTTCAGAATTACTTTTGAGGTCAACCGTTGATCTTTCGATTAATTGGGGGTCATGATGTACTACTAGGTGCCACTCATGATCGTTCTATAATTTGTTGATTATAGACGGCCAACATAAATCGAAAGCCTATTTAGTCACACTCACTACGAGTAATCCAAGGGATTTAAAATGAGTTGAAAATTAGATTTTTCAATCAAGAGAAATAAGGTGAATCTGAGTTAATCAGAGGAGCAATGGAAGCTAAAAATGGCTAAGTCTTTTGAAGGCTTATTGGGCGAATTAATTGAGTTTAATTCGCGATCAGTTCAGCTTGGTTTGGCTGGCCAAAGAGGGTGCCAAACCCCTTGGGTTGGACGGCCACAAGAAGGGGAAGAAACCAATTTAATTGGTTTAATTAATAAAATAAATCTAGTGCGATTTGTTTTATAAATTATGGATAAATAAAATTGTGTAAAGAAATTTATATAAATAAATTTATAGAAATTTATTCTTTTTATGGAAATTAAAATGATCCATGGAATGATTTATTTTAATTTTATAAAATCAATTATGAATTGATTTTTCCATAATAAGAAAGTTTATAAATTTCTTATAAAATTTATTCCATAATAAAAGGAGAGATTAATTAGTTTTATTATAAAGTTAGTTATAATAAAACTTGGTTTAAACGGAATAATTCATAAGAGAATTTATAGGATAAATTTCTTTGATAACTAATTCCGTTAATTCCGTTAAGAGGGAGACTTGGCAAGTGAGATGCTACTATATAAAGGAAACAAAGGCAAGCCCTTAATTCCAATTGAGTAATCAAGAGATTAGAAGCTCTCTCCCTCTCTCTCTCTTATTCTCTTCTTCCCTTCTCCCAAGCTAGGGTCGGCGCCCCTTGTCCAAGCTAGGGCCGGCGCAACCTCAACCTCCCTTGAGGTTGCCGTGAGTCAACAAGAAGAAGGAGAAGCAAACCAAGTAGAAGAAGAAGCGGATCACAACTCCTCTCTTCCCGGAATTTTGATTCCGTTACTTTGGTAGTTAGTTTCCTATCTTTTCTCTTGATCTTATAGTTGTGCCTTTAGAGAATCTAGTAGTTCTCGTCGGCACAAAACTCGTGACTTTGCGAAGTCATCCCGAAGAGAACTCGGCGTGGACGCGAATAGAGGCGAAGCTTCCAAGGGACGCTACGGTTGGATCTCGTCCCTTACTTCGAGTTACGCGAGGTACTTGGTAAATTAGTTTACTTTTCCGCAAAGTTTTAATTTATGATTATGTCAACACATCATAAGGTTGCAAGCTAGATACGTGGTTAAAATAATTTAGGAAATTATTTTATGCTAATTCTTCCGCTGCACGTAAAAATTTAAAATTTTACGAACCCGTATCCTTGTCGACATGCTCCCGGTCCCAACAAAAGCCATATTTGAACTCTTATGAGCGCTTCTTCTTATTATATTATAAGTTTCGTTTTGAATTATTTGTTACGCACTGAAAATTACAAGTTCCATAGTTCGAGTTGCACATTGCACATTGCATGATTTTTGTCCTTCGGAGCATCGGAGCATTCATTCCTGATCTTTTCTTTCACTGCTGCCAAGCCCACCATTACAGTATATTTTGCGTGAATAGCGCCCAAAGCCATTCACTCTACGGGTCCGAGAGCTACAGTCGTGAATGGCCCCCGTAAACATCATCACATCTCCAAATGGTAAAGCTGCAGGTCGTAAATGGCTGACGGCCATTGACTTTTTCCATAAACTTAGTCTTTAGTAATCTTTGGCGGTTGCTAGCTCAGCCATTCACTAATCAAAACGTCGAATTCAATAGAATATTATATAACATGAAAAAAAGATTCAGATTCATATATGAGAAATTGAAGATTCATATATGAGAAATACATTGATATTAGATTATGATGAATATATGAGACTAACTATCTCATTTGACGGAGGTCACCCCTTCGCCTTTCGGCTCACCTCTTCGCCAATCGACTAGCGTCTCACCTTATCTACGATATTCCTCGCCTATCATTTCAATTCAAGCTAGAAAATAGGGCTTAATGCCTAACACCAAATACAATACTGAAGAGCGGACTCAACCCAACCCTCAATCCTGGAATAACAAATTGAACACGTTAAGTGACTGCCCAACCCAACCATAGAATATGAACTCGTAATACTCAACTCAACTGACGGGTCTTTCCTCTTTCTAAGACTGACTTCCGGACTCAACTCAATTGAAGGGTCACTCTCCTCTCTGGTGTACCCCCCGTTCCAGTCCAGTTCTTCAACGTAGGATCTCTTTTCAACCCCCACCCCGTTCAATATAAATCCAATGACTCACTAAATACAATGCCTCACTAAATCCAATGACTCACATCTGGACATGTCAGGTGTTCCCATCACGTCAACAGAATAGGCACTCGTCTGATTTGAGATCTGACTGTACCCCTTTCAAGAGCTACTTGGCTTTTGATTTGCT
Source organism: Boesenbergia rotunda (assembly GCA_024364735.1). NCBI lineage: Eukaryota > Viridiplantae > Streptophyta > Magnoliopsida > Zingiberales > Zingiberaceae > Boesenbergia > Boesenbergia rotunda. Next base: position 28,086 of record JAGFNQ010005878.1, on the reverse strand, counting down.
TTGCTCTGCGCTATCTCCCTTCAAGAGCTACTTGGCTTTTGATTTGCTGTCTTCTATCTCCCATATGTAAAAGTAGTCACCTCCCATATGTAAAAGGAGGCACACCTACTGTTCGTAGTCTCTTTTTGATCTGTTGTTTTCGGAGCCATTCTTTAAGAGTCAACTGTTCCCAAGAGCTTCAACTGAACTGTACACGATTCTGCCTATTCGATGGATTAATCCCTGGGTTCGATGGGTGTAACTGATGTTATTTGCCTTGTTGTATCTAAGCTGTATGCTCTGGTTCTTTCCTCTGCTTCCCTTTCTTTGATAGGGTATGTTATCTCTTAAAGAGTATTGTCAGCAAGCATAAGCTATGGTCCGCACATCCCATCTATTATGTTGAACTCTCCTATTGGGTGTATAATTCCATGCCAGTCGTTTCGTTTTGATGGTTCACCGCAGCGTTTTACTAAAGGACCTCTTTCTACCGTTGTACGTCCCCATCTACATGTATATTGACCCTGCTCGGACTACTGTGGCACCGTCTCTGTCTGGGCCTGCTGTCCTTCCTTTTCCTACTGTCTCTACCGCCTGTCTGCGCCTGCTGTCCTTCCTTTTCCTACTGTCCTGTACCGCTCATTTGGCTCTCGAAGGGTTCAGTATTCTTGGTTATCGTACTCTACAGCTCTTTCTTTCTATCTCATGGTTTTAGTTGCTTCTAAGTGTGAGTTCATCTCTTTATCTTCTTCCGCTAGGTTGGAGAGTAGCAGGCGATGGACTCATTCTAGTCTGAGGGCATCAGTCAGTCTATGCAAGTCTGGCAAGTGCATCAGTCGCAAGTCCGTCAAGGCATGAGTCAGATCAGTCAGTCTACGCAAGTCTGCAGTCAGTCTGAAGAATATGTGGTTTTCTTTTTTCCAATGAGTGGCCGGTGGCACATCTATCAGCAGCAGGAGTGGACTAGTAAGTAAGGAGGAGGACAGGTATAAAGAGGAAGCCGCTCCCAAGTCTTCTTTGGCGTTGCTTTGATGCCATGGATCTGCCTTCTTCTCTTTGCTTTCTTTCGGTATGGGTAGCTACTAAAGCCCCTCCTTGGTTCAAGATATGTGTAGCTACTAAAGGACCTCCTTGGTTGAATAAGTATGGCATCTGTAGTCGAGTGGACAGCTCTCGTTTGAACTCTTCCTTTCTTCCCTGTCTCTTCTATCGTGGTGATCTGTTGCCTGTCTCTTCTATCGTGGTGATCTTTCATGTGTTGAACGTCGTCTCCTTTGACTGGTTATTATTTAATCCTCAGTGCTCTGCCTTTGTTGCATTAACTCCTCTGTTCTGTAGTTGAATCTTTGTTTGTTTGGTGTTTGCTTTCTTTCTTCTGGTGCCCCTTCTTTTCTCATGGATTTTGGGATCATTCCTTCCTTCGATATTCTTTTCTGTACCCTTGGTCACCTAATCTCAAATGTTCCTTGTCACTCGAATGTGAGGCTGAATCAGCTTTGTTTGATCGTATCTCTTCTATGTACTCCGATCTCTTGGTAGCTCTATTGGTTGGCTACACGCACTTCTAGCTACATGTACTTGGTTTTCTAATCTTAGGCACGTCAGCGTTCCTCTTTCCTTTTGTTTTTATTTTCTGTTTGCTTGGTTGCAGTGTATGCCTAGTCTGTGTCCTGTTAGTAGTTGTAACTTGGGTTTGACTTGTTAGCTTGGTGCTTCTTTGTATGGTCTTAAAGTTAGAAGCTTTTATGGCTATAGATCTTTCTAAGGTTTAGGATGAATTCTTTTATCAAGAGCTAGGTTTGAGTGTCCATCTTTTTTTGACTTTCTTTCATGTCAGCTAATGAACTTGATTGAATCTTCTTCCTCTTCCCGCTCTTCCCTTGTCTGGTTCTGGCTATTGTTCTGTACTGTGCTTCCTTTGAACAAGAGTACCTCGTGTAACTTCATTGAATGTATGACCCCGTGCCTTCTGCGTCCCTCTCCGAGTATGTCTTGAGCCTCGCTCCCTCTGCCCTTTCTGAGGGGTCTGATTCATATTCTTTCCCTCCCTGTGCCCTTATATCCTGTTTGACCATTTTTTTATGCTATTTGAACTGGTGCACCTGATCTATGTTTAGCCTCTTTCTCTCTGTGCTATCTGACTTTCTTCCCTCTGTTCTAATTGGTTTCCCAGATGGATTCGTGAAATATGTGACTCCGGTGAATTGTGGACGAGTGTTTCACTGCTCCGGTGAATTGTGGACGAGTGTTTCACTGAATGAATAAAGTAACTACGGCTTTCCTGCTCTTCCTGCTCTTCCTTGTTTTCCGCACCTCTCAAACTGATCTATGAGTATCGTTGTTTTAGTTGGTAGTGTACTCTTCCCTGGCTTCCATTGCCCGAGTGGTCGTCCTATGTTACCTTACCTTACCTTTCACCTATTACCTATGTTACCTTACCTATGTTACCTATCACCTATGTCACCTCCGCTTTGTATTAATTAGAATGTTTAGCTACTGAGCTTGTAGTGGCACCTCCGCTTTGTATTAATTAGAATGTTTAGCTACTGAGCTTGTAGCATAGCGCTGCTGCCTGACCCGTATTCCTCGACTGCAGGATTTCCTCTATGATTCCTCGACTGCAGGATTCCTCTATGAAGGGTTCTTCTTGAAGTGTGAAGTTGTATTTCTTTGGTGGTACTTCTTTCCGATCTAGCTACACCTTGTTCCTGAAGGCTGTCCTTTCCTCTCTTTTTTCACGGGTCACCGAACTCTCAATTCACAGTTGACATAACTCTCAATTCACAGTTGACATAACTCTCGATGTCTGAAGGGGTCTTCTTTTTTTCAAGTGCAAAAGAATCGTTTGGAGTGGTAAACGTACCGACAGCTTTTGTTGTAATTCCAAATGAACTGTAGCGGTAGGGTCATGGCTCGGCCTATCATAGCTCCAACTGAACTTCGTAGCGGATTCACTTCGTCTTCAAACCTAAGATCGCCACTCGTCTTCAACCCTAAGATCGCCACTTTGATTCCCTCGTTCTGTCAGCTATTCCGTTCACATTATTGATTCTAATAGCAGTGACTCCGATAGCATGGCTTATATATAATAAGATAATAGAAGTGACTCCGATAGCATTGCTTATAGCGATAGGACAGCTGGAAATCGAACAGATGAAAGCAAATCGACAGAGGAAGGAATGGCAGCAGAGGAACGAAAGGAGTAAGGGAACAGAACGAGATGCAACGAAAGAAAGGGAAGGGCCAGCTACTAGGAGGTATGCTTTGACGGTTGGAGTTCGAGTTACGGTTGAAGTAGGAGTTGTTGCACCTGTTGGAGTAGAATTTCATTTAAAGAAATCGCTTATAGAAATATGTTCCAATCAGCTTCGCTGTTCGGGGAGTCCGTATGGATTCCAGTATTACAGGATTGCAGGTTCTTCAGTAGAGAGAGCAGAATGAATTCAGCTTCATCAGCTTCAAAGGGTTGGAGTAGGGGTTTAGTTGTAGAATTTAATTAGATTATGGAGAGGAAAGAAAGACTCTCGTTAATTAACCATTCCATTCGCTTACTCTTGCTCGCTTTTATTATTATTAGACAGATTTCTGACTTGGGTAGCCGGATCTTGATAATGAGAATGGGAAAAGTACCACTATATTCTTCCTTTGGTGATGAAGTTGGGCCTCTTATGTAAATTCTGGGTCAATCATAGATTCCCGAGCGTCGGCAGGTCAATCATAGATTCCCCGCTCTCGTCACTATGCCTTCCGGTTAGAAAGCCTTCCATCATTAAAAGGAAAGCCGAACCCCAATCACTTGCGCACAAATCACGTACAAGAAAGAAAGATTGTTGACCCCACTAAGATTGTTGAACGAAAGTCAGATTGTTGAACGAAAGACGAAAGGATTGTTGAGCCCCACTAAGATTGTTGAACGAAAGAGGGAGAGCCGAGGTGAGGTGAAAGGAAGAAGGTGAAGAAAGGAAGAGGGAGAGGGTGAAATCTCACACACACGTCCTATCAAAAACGCGCGAGAACGCGACTTTCAAAAGTCACGGACCCAAATTTGATACTAAAATCAAATTCACCAACACAGCAGAAACGCTGTTTGGAACAGATGAACCCTAAATCCCGTCACATAAATCCCAACTATAAAAAGCCACTTTGACTAATCACGGACCCCTATACATTAAGGTTCAATTGACCTACTCAATCCACACAAGCAGATGACCCAAGCCCCTCATCGAGTACAAATACCCAATCCAGTCCCATCTAGCGAACCTATCAAAGCGACTTTGACAATTCACGTATCCCCCATTAAGGTAAAATACCCCATCCGCCAAGCCCATCTTTTGGAACAGATTACCCAACCATAAAATAGTAAATTACTTAAACCCTCAAGGGAGACCTACCCTTAAATACTCAAATTACTGAACAAGTCCATGGGGACCAATTTCAAGAGTCCACTACACAACCAGAAAATACTATAATTCATGAACACCTAAAACCAGACCCATTACTATATTTTTCTACCATAAAAGAGTAAATGACTGAACACCCAAAGTAGGACCAATTGGAATTCTACCCAAAATTGCATTAATGAAATTGATTCGGTAACCCCGAACTTTAGTCCAATAGCTAAAGGACGGTTGAAGCCTTAAGGTAAACTACAACAATAGAAGAGAAAGGAAATGAAAAACCCATGAACACAATCGACAACTGCCAATCGGAATTCAGCTCTCAACCCCTGTTGCCTACCTTTGAACTCATCCCCTTTGAAGCTTCATTAAGTAACTTCCAATCCCAAATCTAGGAATCCTTCAATCCCGGAATAGAATATGCGAACCCCTCTGTCTATGCAATAGACGGGTATTGCGAAATAATTGAATCTCGGAATTGAACCAAACCCTGAATTAAGGAATTGAACCAAACCCTTTGAACCCCTTTGAATCAGAGGAGGAAGCAAAAGAGCACTCCTTTCCCTCCTCCTCTGATTCAAAACGACTACTGATCCTCTGGTGTTCGGTTGCTGGCAGATGTCTTTCCCTCCTTTCCTCCGCTGCTCTTGAATTGAACCGAACCTGGCTTTCCCCCGCTGCTCCCTCACTTAGCTCATTCACTCCGGGCTTTCTGCGAAATTCACTTATCTTCTCCTAGGCTTGGCTTCCTCGGAGTTGGATCCCTTCTCTACGCCTCCTTGCTTCAGGAAAAAAGTTGATCTCCCCATGGGGAAAATCACTGAAAGGCTTTTTCCTTGCGGGGAGCTTGAGAATTTATGAAAAAGTTGTGCTGACCATGGGGAAAATCAGTGAAGCTTGATTTCGCTAATAGAAGGTCGACCATTTCTAAAAAAGTTGATCGCAAAATTTGATTTGATAAAAGCGAATTTGAAAAGGTGACACCTCATTAAAAAATGAAAATTGAAAATAAAAAGCAAATTGAAAATTTTTATTAATTTTTCTTTTTTCAGTCAAAGAACTTTTATTAAACCAGCTCGATGGGCTTGGATTCGAGGATTGATGACCAGCTCGATTGGTTCAATTTGGATTCGAGCATTGATGATTCAATTATTTGGGAACTCCTGTCAATGGGATACCAGGAGGGGTTAGCTTTTTGGAGTACACTAGGCAGAGCTTCATCAAGAATGTTGAATGCTAAGACGGGTAAGGGCCACGCCAAGGGCCAGGCGAGACATGGCAGCTTAGGCCTAATCACTTATACTCGCGCTGGCCCCCTCTTTTCTCGGTCGCTTCCTTCAACTTGCATGTCTTATTAAGATAAGATAGAGATGGGCCCCCTTTTCTATCTTCTCATCTCCTACTGTCAACAGGAAGAGTTCCTATAGGGCCTCTCTTTCCTCTCGGCTCCTTTCTTGGCTCGTCCCTTTCTCGGCTCGTCCCTCTGCCTTTCCCTATATGGATTTGACCGGTTCTTCCTAATAGTTGGCTCAGAGTCCGGCGTCACAATGGTTGGCTCAGCGCTCGCTTCACAGAGTCCGGGCTGGATCGCTCGGTCGCATCAGTACTTGCTCAGACCCACTTCTTTATTACGAGGACCAATGAGAATGGGCCATGCTCCCTTAACAACCAACCTTAAGAGATCTACGGCTCGCTCGCTTATATGGCTTGCACGGCTTAGACCACAGAGGCAAGGAGAGAGGCTAAGAAGACGTCTTCCTCACGCACATGTGAGCGAGCAGCAACTTCGGCTAGTTCAGACTAGCACAAGACAAGCACAAGTCCACGTCCACTTGGTAATTGCACAAGACGATCTCGTCCTCGCTCTGGTTCAGGTCAGCTACGGGCACAGGGTTCAGCAGAGAGAGTAGGAAGACTTCTTGGCCTGTCTAACCCCACTTCCCTCACGGCACCTTTATAGGCGGCATAGCTCCTGAGTCTTGCTTGCTCACCTGGCTGCTCTAAGGCACCTTTCGGAACCCCTTCCCACGTCTATGCTTTCAGTTGACTGCTCCGTTCTCGCATTCGCTATCGTTCGCGCTATCTTATTTAGAAGTTGAGAAGCTAACTAAGCATCTCGAATCAGACCTTCTCCTTCTCTTTCGCTTGAAAGCTTTGAATTCAAAAATCTTCCCCTTGGTCGCCTTGCTCGCCAGACACTGCCTCTCCACTTCGGCCTCTCTCTAACTATGCCTGGAACTCTGGTCTACCGGCCTGGGAACTCTTAGGAAGCTTTGCCTCTGCCGCTTCATAATCAGATTGCTTTGATTTCGAATTGCAGAGATTGCGCTGTCGCTTAACTCTGCTGCTCAACTTTGCTGATTCTCAAAAGTTCAAATCTCGCAGCTGTTGTCATTTTCGGTCAGTCTGAGGTCGTGGGAGGGGCTGGTGAGGTAGCCTTTGGAGGTGCTGATGCCACTGCTATTGCTATTGCTATAGGGAAGTCTCCATCCCAGGTCAGATATCCTGGTCAGTTGAACCGAAGAGCTAAGAAGGACAGATCAATTAGGCAAGTCAGGCTCGGTGGCCGGTACTCTTCTCATGGGCTGTTAATAGAGCCATAGTAGCAGGTATGCATTCAACTGGCATAAATTTACAGTTGCATTAGGTGAGACATGCTTCAAATTGTCAAATTCACACACTTCTGCTTTCAAGTGTCAGAAAAAGACAGTTTCATTAGTGAGACCCGCTTTCAAGTGTCAGAAAAAGAAGGTGAGACATGCGTTCAAGTGTTAGTGAAGAACATAAGTATTAGAACAAGACAGTGAGACCAGGCTCAGTCCCAGTTGGGGACAGGACCGGCACGCAGAAAGGTGCGAGGACCCGATCGACATAAGTATATAATAGAATGAGTAGGTCCATAGGAGCGCAGTCAAACAAGTAGTCACCCTTCCCTCCCGGGCTGAGTCAGGTTCTTCGTTTATTCCGTCTCACCTCCTTGGTCGTATTGCTCCCGTCACGTGTATTGCAATTGTCCCAGAGCTGTCGCTACCTTCCCTAGAAGGAGATCCCACATTAGATCCCTTTCTCTCGCTGGTCGGTACTACCGCTTTCGATCAGTGATGCGTGTGGGAGGGAGTCCTGTCCTCACCGGGTAAGAGAGAGGGGTGCTCTGGCTAAGAGCCATGAAAAGGGAGAGGAAGGAGTCAAGCTAGACCGGACCATAATAGGTAGGAGACCTCGGTACGCTAGACCAGGAATGGGAGGGCATGCGAGAGACGAGGAAAGGAGATGATGGCTTAGAGGAGAGGTTCGACCAGACTCGGTGACGAAGGCTAAGAACTATGCGAGGGTGAGTTAAAGGAGTGTTCTAGTTCTGTTCCAAAGATATTCGCTTCGCCCGGATAAGGAGGATAAGGATAGGAGCGGTGCGAGCTAGTCAAATGCATGCCAATGATCATTCTAGTCTTTGAAGAGTGGAGGTCGGGTTCGATGGAAGCCAGTCAGTCTTCCTTCGGTAATGAGAATAGAGCCTTGGTGTCCTCGGGCCATAAAAACATCAGCATATTTTTGTCCTGTCCTGCCATTTCCATTCTTTATTCCAGTAAGAGCTCTCTCGGGAATGAGGAGGTTTGCCCGTTCAGAATCTCAGTTCCACGGGTGCGACTAGAGGCTTCACGGGTCTCGGATCAGAGGGCTTCTCTTTCTTATTTCTTTCCCCGGGTTCCGGATGGGAGGGCTAATTCCCCGGTTGCTTGCTTCCCGAAGAGCTATGCGAGGGGAGACCAACTCGGTGAGGTGGGCTCGGGAACGGTGCCAGAGATCACAGAGTCAGTGCCCAGTATGCTAGACTGAGGTGTGACGAGCCCAAATATACTAAATTAAATGTTGTCACGAAATGTATGGGCTCATCAAATTTAAAATTTGTATGAAATGAATAACTGGAAACCCTTTTACAATCAGAAGAATGAGAATGTAATATAGGGGCCACAGGTCGTATTTTTCTCGGGGACTAGTTGACGTTATTTGATTCGCGCTTGTTTTTAGGTGTCGTTTGTGTTTTCGGGTTTCAAAGAAATATTTGGGTTTTGGTTTCGAATAGACAAGAAGAATGCAATGAAAAGCAAAACCACTCACTTAAGGGAGCTACACAAGGAGTTGGCACATAACAGGGCTAAAGCTTTTCTTGATACCAAAATTCAGGGAGACAAGCTGAAATTTCCAGAAAGAAGTTACAATTCAGAAATGCAATGAATGCAAAGACACTGATTTCAAGTTCAAACTGATGCCAAAACTGATGTGCAGACATGAATAAATGCAGGGATTAGTAAGGGAATTCAGAACTCAAGGCTAAACACTTCAGACACAAGACTTATTCAAGAATCATTCGCAGGAATGCAGAAGTTCAGAGATCATGCGCAGGAATGCAAGAATTTCAGAGAATAAGCATCAGACCTATTGCAATTTCAAACAAACCAGCTGAAATAGATGGTTCTAATATATAGTTCAGTAAACTTTAGAAGATCTAATGTTTCCTTGACACCAAGTTTAGAAACCACTGACCGAAACTGACAGCCTTAAGGCTGAAACTGATACACCCAGAGGAAAGTGATACGCAGAGCAGAATTAATAAGCACAGCAGAATAAATATGATACACAAGCTTTGAATGAACTGATGTGTAGAATTTTGGCAAATTTCAGACACGAAATGCAGAAATCAGGCTGTGTGCAGAAATGGAAAGCTGCAGCAGTTAAAATGCAATAAGTCACACTGAATAACTACTTCCTAATGCAAAAGAACTCCAACTCAGATCTTAACTGATACAAACATCATCAGAATCAAGCTTAGGATGCAGAATTAAATCTGGGAGGCAGAATTGGATGGTGAATGCAGCAATAGGAATTCAGAAATGCAGAAAAGATTACTGCAGTTAACTTTGACACAAAACAAACAAATAACTGAATTGGATTTGCTATTTTGATGATCAGCAAGGCTTAAGTGAATTCCCATTTAATGGACTCGAAATTCAAAAGCAAATGACTGAAATTTCTGAAATAATCTGGGTTTGCAGAATTTGAAATTCAGAATTCAGAAATGAAGTTTATTCACAATAACTAATGGGAAAAGCTAAAATCGAATGCTATTTAGCTAGACTAAACTGCAAGACAAACTCATAATGTAAAGCTAAAGCGAGCTTGGAACAAAATGCAGGAACTCAATAAGGAAAAACTGATACGCACACTGAAAACAGGACAGCTATCTGATACGCTGAAAACTAATTGGCACGCAAGGATTTGAGCTTCAAACTACTGAAATTGAATCTAATTGTTATCTAAACAACTTAACTAGCTAACTACTTGCAAGAATTGAACCTAATTAAGCTAGAACAATTCAGTAACTTTGAATTAAGCTGCTGATCTAATTGCAGAAACTAAACAGAAGCTCACGGCAGAAATGAAATCTACAGCTAAACAATTAAAATAAACTATCTAAGCTACTCCTCAATCTTCCCTAAGCTCAAATTCTTCTTGGTCGTCAAGCAAGAGCTGGCTTCGAACCCCTAGGCACAGCAAATCAGTGGAAATCAGATTGGATTAGTGAATTCTGCTCAAACTGCGCAAGCTGGGAATTTCCAATCCAAACGCTTCGATCTTCGTTTGTGGAGCTGCGATGGTGATTTGGGAACAACCTGAGGTCACTTGAGAACCCCTACAAGTGCCTCAGATCATCGGAAATGGACTGTGGCGAAGATCTCAGTGTTCGGACCACAGAGCCACCGAAACCCTCAAATAACTCTGTCCGGCGTGAATTCGAGCTTAATTCTCCAATCAAACTGACCTCCAAAGCTCCAGAAGATGATCTTGATGAAGAATCGAGGGGTCGCGCCCCGGAAATGGAGAAAATCGACTGGAAAACGAAGAAGAAACGGTGAAGGCTACTGTAGCGGCGGAGACGCGACGAGGAGAAGGTGAGCAGCGTTTCTGATTAAATAGGAGATAATGGACGGCTGTGATTAATTTGAGAAATCCAACGGTTGATCTTCATCTGATCTGACCCAAACTTTTATGATGATGATCTGGGGTCAGGATCTGCCTTGTGGTAGCTCGGATCCTCCAGATATGCAACAGATGGTCCAGATCAACTCTATCTGTGAATGGACGCTCTAGAGCCCTCCTTGCTTGATCCAACGGTTGATCTAGCTCTGATTGGGATGAAACCTTCAGATCTTGATCATAGAGCTTGATCAACCCTAACCCTAGCTCGGATTGCTTCAGATCGTCCCGGATGGCTCAGATCTAGCCGCTCTTGAATCGGACGGCCCGGATTAATCGTAGGCTTGATAATTCGATCCGGTTCACATCCGACTCAAGTTTGACCCAGTATACCCTAGGTCCAGGATCCTTTCATGCCTACAAAAAATATATCAGAAAATTAGTGGCCAAATAATCCAAAAATATGTAATTTTGTAATTAAGTCCAAAATAATAGAGAATCCTAAAACCTAGGGTAAAATCACAATTAAACAATAAAAACATGGATCAAACATGGATTTTAGCACTTAAAATAATCAATAAAATGGTGCTTATCAACTCCCCCACACTTAACCTTGAGCGTCTCGCGAAACAACTAAATAAGTATCCCTTAGGCTCTCTTAAGCATAATTAGAAGCAAATGAAAAGAAATTACCTAAGGTTGTCAATTCTCATAAATCTAAGCTCTATGGATTAGTATCTTGTCCTTAAATCAACAACTTGGCCTTTTCATCTATCATGAGTCATTGAGATGAATTTAAATCATTAGCCTTTCAAGGGAAGTTTTGGTGGCTCTCTCTTAAGTTCTAAGTTGGTGATGGAAATGGAGCTCACTCTTACACATATGCTTCTCGAACTACCATAGGCTTGCTTATTATCTAATCTCCACCATTAATCATGATTAGGATCAACAACTATAAAAATTATTCAAACAAATGTAAGACAAAGAGAATGGTGAGAAATGGAATAAAAGCAAAGATAATGGAAAAATGGGTAAAGTGGAAGACTTGGTTGCTCAAAAATATTTCCAATGTGCTTTGCCCCATCTGAACAGTCTTCTAATGATATCAAAAGCGTGGTGGAGTAAAACTTAAACAAATTCCGTTGATTTGGATGAAAAACCCTTTCTTTACTTCCTCGTGCCAAGTTTCAATTTTTTGCCAACCTTGCTTCTTTCACTCTTTTCTCAGATTTTTTTTTTCTTTCTCTCTAGTGAATTCAGAATGTAATGGAGCAAAGAATTTGATTTGGATGTGAGAAACTTCACTTGATTTCATGGTGCCAAAGTTCACTTGTTGTGTGCCACTTTATTTCTCTCTTTTTCTTTCCTTTTCTCAAACTGTTTTTTTTTCTTTTTTGGTCAGCTGCTGAAATTGCTGCTTTCTTTCTTTCTTGTAAGGTGAGCTTCAAGTGGACTGATCAGCACTGTTTTGGCACAAGAAGTGGCAGCTCCAAGCACTCATTGCAAATTTTCTTCTTCTTTGTTCTTAGCTGATTGTTTGCTTCCTCACTGTTTTATTCATTCCTGATCTGCACGATTTCAATCCAATTCAGATTAGTTGCAAATCAGCTTCCTTTTCTGATCAGTGAGCTACAATTCAGCTTTACAAACACAATTTCTGATCAAACAGTTTGATTTCCAGCCAAATCACTGCACTTTCTGTTTTTTTTTTCTGCTGAAATTCCAGCTCAAGATCTCCATTTCTCTGCTCTCCACCAGCTTCAACTCCGTCTATGACAAAGTGTTCTGATTTCTACAGCAAAGGACTTCTAGAGAATCTGCTTTACAGCTTGTATGGAAATACTTTGATATGGTAAACAAATTACTGCACTTGAATTTCTGCACAGATTTGCTGCCTTGCGTTTCAGATTTTTTTCCAGCTTGTTTTTCGGATCTGTCCAGTTCACAAATCATTTAGCAAGATGTGTTTGATTTCTACAGCAAAGAGCAGCTGCTAGTCCACAGCATTCCGACCAAAAACAGCTATCTAAAGAATCTATTCCTTCAATGGCACAACCTTGTAGCAAGATGTGTTTTCAGATTTTTTTTTCTGTTTTTTTTTTTCTCTTTTCAGCTGAATTCACAATGGCACAATCTTGCTTAGATCTTCAACTTTTTGCTTGACTTCTTCCGGAATATGGCTTCAATTGAATGGTTGCGTGCCACTCAGACTTTGGCACACAAATTCTTCTTCATCCACCCAATTTAGCTTGGCACATGTAATTGCTTGGATCTTCAAATTATATTCAAGAATCTATATGCCTCAATTGCTTCCATCCTTTTGCTCATTCTTGGCACCAAACATCACTCACTTGGCACATGATTTTTTTTTTTTCCCGACATAAATTGCTTCTTTGATACCAAATCTTTCCAAAACACTAATCACTCCCCCACACTTAAATCTTTGTCCATCTCGGGCAAAATAACATTAAGAACATCTCAAGCAACAAGTCCAAAGAAAAGTGAGGATAAGAGTAGGAAATAAGTAAAGAAAAAATGGAATGAACATGGTTATTGCTAAAAATTGATGTGGAAAGGAAAACAAATGGATTAGCCTCTATAGATGTGATCCAATCATTGAAATATGATTTTGAAAGAACCTAAGCAAGTTCTAGAGTTTAATAACATGTGTGTCACAAATAATAGGCTAATTCTCACTAGGTAAAAACAATTCATCTCAACTCCTCAATCAAGAATCTAAAAGCCAAGTAGTACTCAAATATCCAAGATTTCATCCATGAGCCTAGACCCTAAGTTTTGACAACCAAATTTAATTTATTTTCAAAAGACTCTAAAATGCTATGGAGAAAACCTAAAGGGATACATTTATTTCCACTCATGCAAGAAAAAGTGCTAAAAGGAAAAACATGGTATTTACAACGTCTATTTATTCAATTTACTCTAAAAAACATAAAAGTGAAAAATGCGATAAAAGAAAATGCAAGAAAGAAAAATCTCCCCTTTATTTCTGGTGGACGGAGTCGATCCAGAAGAAGCCTCCATCTTGGTAGTGGAGGAGTCTGGGTGGCTGGGAGATTTGGAACTCCCCCACACTTAAACTTTGCAAAAATTTTCTCTGGTGGCCTAAGGCGATTCAGGTGCAAGAGCCATTCAAGGGATGGAGTGCTTTTAATTAAAGTCAGATCATCTCCTCCTTCTTGATGCCCTTCAGAAGTCCTTCCAGGAGGCTGAAGTCTGTTCAGTTGGAGTATCCACTCCTGAAGTCTTCTGGACCCTGCAAAACAATGTAATATCTCTCTCAAGCGTTCAGGGTCAGAAAGAAATGATATAAGTTCAGTCTCTGCATCAAATGAATCCAAAACTGCATCCTGTCTAATTAAATCAAGACTTGGTGTCTCAATGAAATTTTCAAAATTATTTCCTACCAAATTTGCATCCAGATACTCATCACAAATAAAGAAATCAATTTCAGGCTCATCAATAGAAATTTCACAATTATTTTCAATTAAGCATGTATCAAGTAATGTGTCACAGCCAATCAAATCAATATCAGGTATCTCCAAAAGTCTTTCACATTCATTTTCAGCATATGAAATAGCAAGAGATTCATCAAAATAAATAACATCAATTTCAGGCACTTCTAAAAAATTTTCACTATCCATATCCACAAAAGATGTATCAAAAGATTCATCATAGAAAACAACATCAATTATGGGTGCCTCTAAAATTATTTCGCTATCCATATCTACAAGAGATGTATCAGGTAATGCAGTACGATCAATGAAATCAATGTTTGGTACCTCTATTGGATTTTCACAAACAATCTCTACACAAGGTATATCAATAAATACATCAGAATCAATAAAGTCATCCCTAGGTACCTCACTGCATTTTTCTGAAGAAAGAGGAGAAATACTTACCTGAGCGTGCTGGATAATACCTGAAGGGTCTATAATAGTAGTTGTATCTGTGGTCTCTTCCTGGTTATGTTCAAGCTCCTCTTCAGCCTCAGGCTCTGGTGGACAATCAACTGGTGATCCTTGGGTGCTTGCTTCCACCGTGCAAGTCCCTACACTTTCTGGTTCATTTTCTGACTGTGGTGGTCCCTGGGGCTTAGTGCAGTCCCCTACACCTATGGAATCATCTCCTCTGCATGCTTCTCCTGTAATATCTGCAACAACAGTGTCAGAAGAATTAGGACCATCAATAATGCTATCATCAGAAAATAAAAGTCTAGAATGGTCCTGTGGAGCCTCAGTTTCTTCTTCTTGAGCTGAAACATTTAAAATTGGATTTTGAATAGGAGTCTCCGAAGGGATGCATGCTGTAGGTGCCCAGACTTTAATGTATTCTTCTTCTTCTTCTTCTACTAAATTTGCAGGATTAATTGAAGAAGGACTTTTCCATGCACTAGGGTCAACTTGAACTGATATAAAACCAACTCCGGGGCTCTCAGAATTAAGAATAGCTTGAGAAGCTAATTGTTCTGCTCTTTGGGCTTTTATCTGATTCAATTTATCTTGTATGTTTTGAAACCATTGTTGTTGTTGTTCTTGTTGTTGTTGGATTTGTTGACACATCTCCATCATCCTTTGGTGTAGAGCCTCATCCCAATCAGGATCATCAAAACCTCCTTGGTTAGTGTGGAACCCCTGTTGGTTTTGAAATGGAAAATAGGGCTGCTGAAGTCCAGGAGGAGGCTGTCCATGCTGAAATGGAAACTGTTGGGGCTGCTCAAATGGATGAAATGACTGATTAAATTGCTGAATATTTGGTTCACCACTTGGCGGAAATTGCTGAAAATTGTAGCCCTGGAATTCTTGTATCTGAGGTTGAAATTGTGGTGATGAAAACTCAAATTGAGTGGGCTGAAAATTCTGATTTTGTTGTTGGAAATTCTGAAATGGTGGCTGCCCATGCTGAGTTTGTGGCTGGAAATTGGGCTGAAATTGCTGAAATGATGGCTGCCCAATCTGAAAATTCTGGAATAATGGCTGAATAGGCTGAAAATCCGGCTGAAATTGTTGAAATTGCTGTGGTTGCTCTAATTGTTGTAATGGTGGCTGAAAAAATTGATTGGGTTGCTGAAAATTTTGGTTACAAGGTTGTTGAAATTGGTTGAAAGGCTGAAACTCTGATGACCACATTTGTATCTTGCAGCCCTGTCACCAACAAACAAGGAAAATGGCAGCAACCGTATATGAAAGATAAAGCAAAATAAAACAGAACCCAATGATATGTCAAAAAGCATACAAGCAAAAATCAAACAAATCAACTAGTTGCTTCCCCGGCAACGGCGCCAAAAATTTGACGAGCCCAAATATACTAAATTAAATGTTGTCACGAAATGTATGGGCTCATCAAATTTAAAATTTGTATGAAATGAATAACTGGAAACCCTTTTACAATCAGAAGAATGAGAATGTAATATAGGGGCCACAGGTCGTATTTTTCTCGGGGACTAGTTGACGTTATTTGATTCGCGCTTGTTTTTAGGTGTCGTTTGTGTTTTCGGGTTTCAAAGAAATATTTGGGTTTTGGTTTCGAATAGACAAGAAGAATGCAATGAAAAGCAAAACCACTCACTTAAGGGAGCTACACAAGGAGTTGGCACATAACAGGGCTAAAGCTTTTCTTGATACCAAAATTCAGGGAGACAAGCTGAAATTTCCAGAAAGAAGTTACAATTCAGAAATGCAATGAATGCAAAGACACTGATTTCAAGTTCAAACTGATGCCAAAACTGATGTGCAGACATGAATAAATGCAGGGATTAGTAAGGGAATTCAGAACTCAAGGCTAAACACTTCAGACACAAGACTTATTCAAGAATCATTCGCAGGAATGCAGAAGTTCAGAGATCATGCGCAGGAATGCAAGAATTTCAGAGAATAAGCATCAGACCTATTGCAATTTCAAACAAACCAGCTGAAATAGATGGTTCTAATATATAGTTCAGTAAACTTTAGAAGATCTAATGTTTCCTTGACACCAAGTTTAGAAACCACTGACCGAAACTGACAGCCTTAAGGCTGAAACTGATACACCCAGAGGAAAGTGATACGCAGAGCAGAATTAATAAGCACAGCAGAATAAATATGATACACAAGCTTTGAATGAACTGATGTGTAGAATTTTGGCAAATTTCAGACACGAAATGCAGAAATCAGGCTGTGTGCAGAAATGGAAAGCTGCAGCAGTTAAAATGCAATAAGTCACACTGAATAACTACTTCCTAATGCAAAAGAACTCCAACTCAGATCTTAACTGATACAAACATCATCAGAATCAAGCTTAGGATGCAGAATTAAATCTGGGAGGCAGAATTGGATGGTGAATGCAGCAATAGGAATTCAGAAATGCAGAAAAGATTACTGCAGTTAACTTTGACACAAAACAAACAAATAACTGAATTGGATTTGCTATTTTGATGATCAGCAAGGCTTAAGTGAATTCCCATTTAATGGACTCGAAATTCAAAAGCAAATGACTGAAATTTCTGAAATAATCTGGGTTTGCAGAATTTGAAATTCAGAATTCAGAAATGAAGTTTATTCACAATAACTAATGGGCAAAGCTAAAATCGAATGCTATTTAGCTAGACTAAACTGCAAGACAAACTCATAATGTAAAGCTAAAGCGAGCTTGGAACAAAATGCAGGAACTCAATAAGGAAAAACTGATACGCACACTGAAAACAGGACAGCTATCTGATACGCTGAAAACTAATTGGCACGCAAGGATTTGAGCTTCAAACTACTGAAATTGAATCTAATTGTTATCTAAACAAGTTAACTAGCTAACTACTTGCAAGAATTGAACCTAATTAAGCTAGAACAATTCAGTAACTTTGAATTAAGCTGCTGATCTAATTGCAGAAACTAAACAGAAGCTCACGGCAGAAATGAAATCTACAGCTAAACAATTAAAATAAACTATCTAAGCTACTCCTCAATCTTCCCTAAGCTCAAATTCTTCTTGGTCGTCAAGCAAGAGCTGGCTTCGAACCCCTAGGCACAGCAAATCAGTGGAAATCAGATTGGATTAGTGAATTCTGCTCAAACTGCGCAAGCTGGGAATTTCCAATCCAAACGCTTCGATCTTCGTTTGTGGAGCTGCGATGGTGATTTGGGAACAACCTGAGGTCACTTGAGAACCCCTACAAGTGCCTCAGATCATCGGAAATGGACTGTGGCGAAGATCTCAGTGTTCGGACCACAGAGCCACCGAAACCCTCAAATAACTCTGTCCGGCGCGAATTCGAGCTTAATTCTCCAATCAAACTGACCTCCAAAGCTCCAGAAGATGATCTTGATGAAGAATCGAGGGGTCGCGCCCCGGAAATGGAGAAAATCGACTGGAAAACGAAGAAGAAACGGTGAAGGCTACTGTAGCGGCGGAGACGCGACGAGGAGAAGGTGAGCAGCGTTTCTGATTAAATAGGAGATAATGGACGGCTGTGATTAATTTGAGAAATCCAACGGTTGATCTTCATCTGATCTGACCCAAACTTTTATGATGATGATCTGGGGTCAGGATCTGCCTTGTGGTAGCTCGGATCCTCCAGATATGCAACGGATGGTCCAGATCAACTCTATCTGTGAATGGACGCTCTAGAGCCCTCCTTGCTTGATCCAACGGTTGATCTAGCTCTGATTGGGATGAAACCTTCAGATCTTGATCATAGAGCTTGATCAACCCTAACCCTAGCTCGGATTGCTTCAGATCGTCCCGGATGGCTCAGATCTAGCCGCTCTTGAATCGGACGGCCCGGATTAATCGTAGGCTTGATAATTCGATCCGGTTCACATCCGACTCAAGTTTGACCCAGTATACCCTAGGTCCAGGATCCTTTCATGCCTACAAAAAATATATCAGAAAATTAGTGGCCAAATAATTCAAAAATATGTAATTTTGCAATTAAGTCCAAAATAATAGAGAATCCTAAAACCTAGGGTAAAATCACAATTAAACAATAAAAACATGGATCAAACATGGATTTTAGCACTTAAAATAATCAATAAAATGGTGCTTATCAAGGTGCCTGAGATCTGCGAAGGATAGGAGAGCTTCTTAGCTAGCCAGAATAAATAGAAAGAGTGTCTGTCCCGGATTCCCAGTATTCGGTTCTCTTCCCCTCTGAATCTCCGGGAGCAGATGAGTTCGGAGTGCCAATTCTATTATCATAGTGAGGAGTTCCAATAAGAATGCTTTGAAGTCGCTTCTCTTTGCAATCAAGTTCCATTCTTTTGACTTTGCCATATTTTTGTTCTTGCCACTGTTGTCAAGTCAACAAATCTCTTCCCAATAATCTTCGGAGCGAATGACAGTGTGCCTAATCATCTTCGGTGCGAATGACAGTGAGAGGAGCGGGAGCAGCGATGAGAAAGAATAGTTGTCCCAGCCCAGGAGTAGAGTCAGAGCGGGGATCTCTCGACGACAAGAGTACAAGAGATCAGATAGTTGGAAAGAATACAAGAGATCAAAGATAGTTCGGTTGAGCAAATTAGCTAGCCAGAATAGAAAGAGTGTCTGTCCCGGGCCAAGGCTGAGAACAGAGAGCCCACCCTACCTTCTTCTTTCTAGGGCTCGTACGAAAAAGGACCTCTCTTCGTGAGCCGGCCTCTCTTCACTATTCATTAGCCCGGTGAGCACTGACTTTCGCCCTACCGCCGTCTTTGAATCCGCCCAAGAATCTAATCTTCCCAGGGCCCTCGACCCGCACTTGAGCCCTTGAATCGACGGTTGCTTTGATTCGTGTGAGTCGCAGTCGCCTTCCAACACCACCTAACTTTAGCCCTCGTTAGCTACGTTCGAAGGGGCATGCCAGTTCACCTTCACTTCACGTCTAAGCACCACTGCAAAGCACCGCGTAGTGGGGTTAGGGGTATGGAGTACATGAACCGGGAATTGAGTTCGAAACCTACCAAGCCCTATTTCTCCTTAGTTTGAGTGAGCTGAAGTTGACCCAATCTTCTTTCTTTTTGTTGATTTGCCCTATCTATCTTCTTTCTTTTTATATAATGGCTAGAATAGAATCCAAAGTCAAGTAGAATCCAAGAAAAAAAGTCGAGAAGAGAAGCCGAGAATAGATTCCAAGCGAGAAGAGATTCCGATGAGCTTCTCTAACTAACGAATTGCTAAGAAAGAGAAGACGATTTCTCTAACGAATTGCACTGTGTTCCAACAGCAGAACAATTAGATCCACTTATTATCTTTTCACGGACTTGACTTTTCTTTATTTATTTACTTAAAGCGGACAGATCCTTTCTTTCTTTACCGCACACAGATCTCTTGTCTTTCTTTTTTCACTTTTCTTGGTGCTCCTCTGCTGAAAGGAATTGGCGGGAAGCGAGCTCGTGCAACGAACGTAGCTCGTGACTAACGAGCCCACCATTAGGACGCAACAAGTAGCTCTGAAGTGCGATTGCGAGCCCACCTTAGATCGGATCTCGGATAAAAGAAAGGAAAGAACATAGAAGAAAGGAGTGATAGGAAAGGAGATAGTTCAAGGAAAGGAAAGGAGAGGACTAGACTATGCAATGCAAGTACGAAGTGATAGTGGAAGCTACGTTCAATAAATAGGTTGCTATGAGATGAGGCGGGACTGAACCTTCTCTCTTCTACCTCTACTCTAGCCCCATGTAGAGCTCGCCAGACAGATCTTGCCTGATCCTACTGATTACCTGGAGTGAGAGTCCTCTACTCGCTTTCCCGACCCTATTTGAGCGCATACCTGCTATGAAAGAGGCTCACCCTCCTAGTAATAATAATGGCCCGGTATGTCTCTCAGAGCGCTGGTTCTGTCTGCTAGCCCTCATTCCCTATGAGGATGCCCTTCATTTCCTTGTTACCGTCTTTCTCAGTTCGTTCAGTCAGCGAGCACTCAAGTGAAGCGCTTCATTCCCGTGTGCTCTCAACCGTCTTTCTTTGTTCGTTCATTCAGCCCTCCTTGTTTACTCATTCCTCTCAGTTCTGTCTGCTAGCGCTCAACTCACTCACTCTCGGGAGAAAAAGTAGTTGGAAAGCGAGGGAGGAGGACGGGAAGCGAGGTGCGGAAGGGCAAAGCAAAGCGAAATCTTTGCAAACCCGACAGCCGAGAAGTGGAACGGCACAGAGAAAGAAGGCAGGGCACGAATCATTCAATAGCAGCGAGTGCGAGTAGGAGAGGAAGGGGTTAGAATAGGCCTGGAGAAAGGGTAAGGAAAAGGCATGTTCAATCCAATCAGAGCCCCCTCTGTCCGAATGGGAGTTGGGGAGCGTAGATAGTGCTATACCATGAGAAAGCATACTGAGTGGGGTAGGTTTCACATCCGGCCTCTTGTTCAAGTAGTCAACGTAAGGCGATAAGAAGAAGGCCGAAACTAATCTCTTTAACAAGGAGGGCGACGTCCGTCCTTTAATAATGTAGGTTGGAGGAAAAGAAAGATAGATGACTTTATAACGGATCGTAAGCGTTTTTCTATATCTTTACAGTCTCATGCCTCACTCTCTGTCCATGGTTGTGTAATGTTAGGAGCTGATCTTCTTCTCTTTTGCTTGAATGATAATAGGTCATCAAGTAGCAGCAGATAAGAACCGGTATGAGCCCAAAGAGTAAATGGAAAAGAGTCAATGGTCCGATCCCGACTCACCCCCACTCTCAACCAATCCAGCGAGGGCCAAGCTCTTCAAACGATCATTCATTCAGGCATCGTCTCAAAGAAGTAGTCTTGCTCGCCCTAAGAAGTAGAACTTATTATCAGGTGGAAGAACCCGGCAAAACAACTCGTAAAGTAAAGAGGTCGGGATGGGTGAATAGAGAGGCGAGCAGGCCTCAAGATTGAGACTATGTTGGGAGATCCCGGACACACCACTCCTGTCAGTAAGAGAGATTCCGCGTTATTCGCCCTTTCCTACGCCCACCCAAGGTCTGATTGTTTGCATAGAGTTGGGAAGAATCTCGCTTCAGGGCTCTATGCCCATGATTGATTATTGCTTCTTGCTCGAAGAAGAAGGATATTGGAGTAGAGAAAAGACGGTCGGATGTTCTGAGCACGAGTCAAGATGGCCACTGTCTCATAGAGCATAGCGCTGGCTTTGGATCCCGGCTTAAACCAATAGAGAGTAGAGATCCATGCGATAGTCACCATGCATGATCATTACATTCTCAAACCGATCTCGGATTAGCTTCGTTCAGGCATTTTCTCACTAAGCAAGTAGATCAGGCACATTCCTTGATCAAGGCTGGTCAACTACGGACCGGGCAAGTGGAAAAAAGCTAGGCTCAAGCTAGGCAAAATACTCTAGAAGGAATGATCCCCGAACGAGGCACCGACCGCTAACCACGGAGAAGGGCTCAAGGGCTCATTGAATACTGAAGAAAAGTGCATAGGAATGGTCTAGAGCAGGTAGGCTCAGGGTAGCATGCTTAATTGGCTATGCTACCGAGGTCAGAAGCCATAGGGAGCCAAGAACCAGATAGCGGATAGCAGAGGTAAGGGGTGAAATTCCGGGGAGGAGCAAGAGAGAAGATAGCCAAGAGAGAGTAAAGAAAGAAGGAATCATTCTATAGATATGTGGTACAATTGAATGAAAGAAGCAAAAGAAGGAGGCTGGCATGATTAGAAGCGAATGAGGCCGTACGACAGGAACCTATTCAGACTATTCTTGAATCAATGGTAGCTGCGCAAAGGATTGGAGTTGCGAGGGCTGTGAAAGAGAAAACTGGCACAGAAGTGTAGGGTTTTTCGGGCCGCGAAAACCGCTTTTTCGCGTCGCGGAAACCCCGAAAGCCCCAATAGAAAGGATCCGAGCGAAGAAAACCATTTCAAAAATTTACGAGTGCTCGTTTACATGCTTCAAAACCGATCTACAACCTAGATCTATTAGAGAAGTGAAAACTACCTTCGATGCGTGCCCCGCAATTCCCGCTCGCTCCTCGGTTGGTGTCGGATCTCAAGGATGCAAAGTAGCAACCCTCTAGAAGTATCCACACAAGCAAGAGAGTGGAGAGGAGAGCCCAAAAGTGTGCTAGCACTCTATTGGGGTCTCGGCAAGATGAGAGGAGAGGGAGAGCAAAAACCAAAACCAAACCAAGTTGGGAGAAGAATAAATCACACACACACAAAAGAATCTTTTGTGTGTTTAAGTGGCCGGCCACCATCTTAGGTAACCTCTTATTTGAATTCAAAATTCAAATGGGGAGGTTACTTAGCCTTGATGATGATGCCAATTCATCACTTGGTCAAGTCAAGGTGATGTGGCTTGAGTCAAGTCAAACTTGCCTCATATGGACTTTCCATATTTAGCCAAAGTCAAACTTTGACTTCATTATTCTCCCATGATTAGATTCATCCAACACTTGGATCAAACTCGAGTCCAACTCAAGTTATCTAATTTGAGTAAAAAAGTTGTCTTTTATGGACTTTCCATATTTAGCCAAAGTCAAACTTTGACTTCATTATTCTCCCATGATTAGATTCATCCAACACTTGGATCAAACTCGAGTCCAACTCAAGTTGTCTAATTTGAGTCAAGTCAAACTTGCCTTTTATGGACTTTCCATATTTAGCCAAAGTCAAACTTTGACTTCATTACTCTCGGTCCATCATATGGACTTATTCTCCATCTATTGCTCTATGTGTGTGACCCTATAGGTTCTTGTGACGTTGGCAATGCCCTTAAACCTATTTAAGGACATAAGCAATGAGAGGTATCTAGCAACACATCATTGCTACCCAAGTTACAAGAATGTCGAGATTCAACATCACCATTGTGACTAATAATTGCGACCATCACAATATGTGACAACGTCCTTCTATCCTCGATATCTAGATTGATCTTTCAAGAGGCATAGACCGTGTCATCCTCAAATCAATCTATATGTTTTGATCTCCAAGTAGACTCACTATAATCAAATAAGCTCAATATCTAATATTGCCTTATTTGGGCATGACCATGCACTTAGTGGTCTTACTTTATCAAGAACGATGATATCACTCCCGTCATATAGGAGGGATAGATCCCATCTACGTTACTCACATCCCTCCGCATAATTTGTTACAAACCCAGTAATCGCCTTTATAGTCCACCCAGTTACGGGTGACGTTTGACGAAGCCAAAGTATGTAACTCCTTATGTAGGGAACTATGATAACTTCAGGTCTAGGACTATAGTCATACTAATAGTCACATGAGAAAGTATATGACACTCATATAACGATCCATGATACTTTCTCATGGCGGGCCATTCAGTATACATTCTCTAATGTATACCCATGTGTCAACTTGATATCTCATATCCATGACTTGTGAGATCAAGTCATTTGACCTACATGCTAGTCTCTATGCATTAACATTGTCCTTGAATGTTAATACTTGACTAGGAATAATTAAGAGTAGTGTTCTCTATATCATCTCACTATCGATTCAACTAATCGATTGATATAGATAAGAACCTTCTACTCAAGGACGTTATTATACTAAGTTATTTGGCAGCAATACACATAAGCACAATAACCATAAGAAATGCCTTTATATATAAGAAATATATATATACAAGAATATGATACAATGAGTCCAAAAAGTAATCATCATATGATTGGCTCTAGGGCTCTCACTAACAATCTCCCACTAGCACTAGTGCCATTCGCTGTAGTATCTAATACCCAATGACCTAGTGTGACCATCATGCTTCATCTGTGCCAAAGCCTTGGTCAAGGGTTCTGCGACGTTAGCCTCTGTGGGTACTCTGCAAATCTTCACATCTCCTCGATCGATGATCTCTCGAATGAGATGGAATCGCCGTAGTATGTGTTTGGTCCGCTGGTGTGAGCGAGGTTCCTTAGCCTGCGCAATAGCTCCATTGTTGTCACAATAGAGATCTACGAGATCAGATATGCTAGGAACCACCCCAAGCTCAGTGATGAACTTGCGGATCCAAACTGCCTCCTTTGCTGCCTCTGATGCAACAATATACTCAGCTTCTGTTGTAGAATCTGCAACTGTGTCCTGCTTCGAACTCTTCCAGCTCACAGCACCGCCATTCAAGCAAAACAAGAACCCTGACTGCGATCTGTAATCATCCTGGTCGTTTTGGAAGCTGGCATCAGTGTAACCCTTTACAACTAGATGCTCATCGCCTCCAAATATCAAAAAATATTCCTTAGTCCTTCTCAAGTACTTAAGGATATTCTTGACCGCTATCCAGTGACGTTCACCTGGATCTGACTGGTACCTGCTCGTCATGCTCAAAGCATATGAGACATCAGGACGAGTACATAACATGGCGTACATGATAGATCCTATGGCAGAAGCATAAGGGATCTTATCCATGCGGTCTCTCTCCTCTCTAGAAGAGGGACTCTGAGTCTTCGAAAGACTCACACCATGTGACATTTGCAGAATTCCTCTCTTGGAATTCTGCATGGCAAAACGGTGTAATACCGTATCGATGTATGTACTCTGACTTAGGCCAAGCAATCTCTTAGATCTATCTCTATAGATCTTAATGCCTAGAATGCAGGCTGCTTCACCTAAGTCCTTCATTGCGAAACAAGTCCCCAACCAAGTCTTCACAGACTGTAGCGAAGGGATGTTGTTCCCAATGAGTAGTATGCCATCCACATACAAGACTAGGAAGACTACTGTGCTCCCACTAACCATCTTGTAGACACAAGGTTCATCTTCGTTCTTGATGAAACCAAACTGTTTGATCGCATCATCAAATCGAAGATTCCAGCACCGAGAAGCTTGCTTTAGACCATAAATGGCCGTATGCAGCTTGCATACTCTACCAGTATGCTGTGGATCTACAAAACCCTCAGGCTGTGTCATGTACACATCCTCGAGGAGGTTTCCATTCAGAAACGCTGTCTTGATATCCATCTGCCAGATCTCATAATCGTGGTAGGCTGCAATAGCAAGCATGATCTGAATGGACTAAAACATCGCTACTGGAGAAAAAGTTTCATCATAGTCAATACCATGAATTTGCTTGAAACCTTTAGCTACCAGTCTACCCTTATAGGTATGAGTAAGTCCATCCATGTTAGGCTTTCTCTTAAAGACCCACTTACACCCAATGGGTTTGACCCCTTCAGGTGGATCAACCAAGGCCCAAACTTGGTTAGTATACATGGATTCCATTTCGGATCTCATGGCTTCCAGCCATGACTCAGAATCTTGGCTCATCATAGCTTCCTGATAGGTGGTAGGCTCATTCTCAATGATTATAACGTCATCATGGTCAGGCAAGAGAAATGAATATCTCTCAGGCTGACGACGTATCCTATCAGACCTGCGAAGAGGTAGGTCTACCTGAACAGGTTGTTGTTCCACATCTTCTTGTGTAACAATCTCATCCACAACTTCTTGTGGTTCCTGTTCAGTATCCATCAAGGGCTCAGTGCTATGGTCGTTGTCATGAACTTCTTCAAGATCAAACGAACTCCCACTAGTCTTTCTAGAAACAAAGTCCCTTTCTAGAAAGACCCCAGTCTTAGCAACAAACACTTTGTGTTGACTGGGAATGTAGAAGTAATATCCCTTAGTTTCCTTGGGATATCCCACGAAATAGCACTTATCGGACTTGGGTCCCAATTTGTCTGAGACTTGACGTCTAACGTAAGCCTCACAACCCCAAACCTTCATGAAAGACATCTTGGGACTCCTCCCAGTCCATATCGTATATGGTGTCTTCATGACCGCCTTTGATGGAACACGGTTAAGTATGAACGCTGCTGTGTCTAGAGCATATCCCCAAAAGGATATAGGAAGATCTGCGTGACTCATCATAGATTGTACCATATCTAATAAGGTACGATTCCTCCTTTCGGATACACCATTCCACTGTGGTGTCCCAGGAGGAGTGAGTTGAGATAGAATCCCACACTCAGCTAAATAGTCACGAAACTCATGGCTCAAGTATTCTCCACCTCGATCTGATCGAAGTATTTTAATACTCTTGCCGAGTTGGTTTTGTACTTCATTTCTGAATTCTTTGAACTTTTCAAAGGACTCGGACTTATGTGTCATCAATACACATAACCATATCTACTGAAATCATCAGTAAATGTGATGAAGTATCTATAACCACCTCGAGCAGCAACATTGAAAGGGCCACATACATCAGAATGTATGAGTCCTAACAAATCTGTTGCCCTCTCGCTATGTCCACTAAAGGGAGTCTTAGTCATCTTGCCTAGAAGGCATGACTCGCATGTCTCATATGATTCAAAATCAAATGAATCCAGCAATCCATCCTTATGGAGCTGGGACAAGCAACTCTCATTTATGTGGCCTAAGCGACAGTGCCAGAGATAGGTTGGGTTCAATTCATTTGATCTCAACCTCTTGGTACTTACATTATAGATAGGGTGTTCTAAGTCTAGAATGTAGAGTCCGTTGGTAAGATCTGCACTACAATAGAACATTTCATTTAAATAGACTGAACAACATTTGTTCTTAATTATAAATGAGAAGCCTTTCTTGTCTAGACAAGAAACAGAAATTATGTTCTTAATAAGTGCAGGTACATAACAACAATCATCTAGTTCCAGTACAAGCCCAGAGGGCAGAGATAGAAAATAAGTTCCTACAGCAACAGCAGCAACTCGTGCTCCATTGCCTACTCGTAGGTCCACCTCGCCCTTTGTCAATGCCCTGCTATTTCTCAGCCCCTGCACATTAGTACAAATGTGAGAAGCACATCCAGTATCTAATACCCATGATGTAGAAATAGAAAGGTTGACTTCTATAACATATATACCTGAAGTAGAAGGCTCGCTTCTCTTCTTCTTAAGATCCTCCAGGTAGATCTTACAGTTTCTTTTCCAATGCCCTTTCTCACCGCAATGGAAACAGGTGGCATCCTTCTGCACCCCACCCTTGGGTTTAAGTGCTGCAGAGCTGGCTTTGCCCTTGGTTTGGGTCTTACCCTTCCCTTTGGGCTTCCACTTACCCTTGCCTTTGCCCTTCTATACCATCAGGACGGTACTAGGCTTGGTGAGATTAGGCTCAGCAGTTCTTAACATGTTGAGTATCTCGGGAAGTGGTTTGTCTAATTCGTTCATGTTGTAATTCATGACGAATTGACGGTAACCTGGCGGCAACGATTGCAGAATCAGGTCGATAGCCAGCACTTGGCCCAAGGGAAACCCTAGTCTATCGAGGTTCTCGACGTACCCAATCATCTAGAGTACGTGAGTTCCTACTGGGGTTCCCTCTTTCATCATGCATGAAAAGAGGGCCTGAGTCACTTCGAACTGCTCATGCCTTGCCTGCCCTTGATATAATTGCTTGAGGTGGCCAATCATATCGTAAGCATTCATGTTCTCGTGTTGCTTCTGAAGCTCAGAGGACATGCATCATAGCATCAGGCACGACACGTCTAACGCGTCGTCTTGATGCTTCTGATGAGCATCTCTAACGCTACGGATGGCTGAGGGTGGTGGTGATTCTGGAACTGCTTGCTCTAGAACGTACAGCTTACGTTCCTGTTTGAGGACTATCCTCAAGTTCCTGTACCAGTCCTGGAAATTTGCTCCAGTGAGCTTGTCCTTCTCAAGGACAGATCGCAGAGAGAGAGTATTCGCGTTTGAAGACATGACAATCTACAACAGATAAATGCAGAGAATCATATTCTAGTAATCATCTAATTAGGCCTTTAATTAAATGATGCTCCCACTAAATTATAGGAATTTTGTGGAATCAAGTCATTGGAGTGGTCAAACCACACTACTAGATCCGTACCAATT
>JAGFNQ010005877.1:17432-182054 GCA_024364735.1 Boesenbergia rotunda | reverse complement strand
TTTCACTCTCCCATTTTCACTCTCCCTATCATTGCTCATAGCAGTATATGTTCGTTTCTTGAATTATCAACAAATTAATATTGAAGACTTGTACTGACTAGTAACATTTTGGTTGAGTTAAAATTTATATGGTTTTGAGCATGTGGTCAATGAAAAATTTAAGCATGCACTGGAGATTCCATTTCCTCCTTCCTTAGAGACTACCTTGAAATGAAACTATATTCAAGCCAAACTCCAGAGATAGTTAAAGTTAATCAAGGAAAAGCAAGAAGAAAAGAAGCAGCCAAAAAGCGAATCAAGACAAAATATCAATAACATGAAAACAATACAGTTCACTATTCAACAGATAAATTTTAATTATGATATAATACTGTTATATATTGTTGATTTCTTGACCAGATGATATCTAGAGGATATTTCGATGGAGGTATGAAAGTGCCTAGGAAAATAAAATATTGAATGGTTTATAAAACTATTTAATGAAAATGAAAAAAAAAATACCTGATCAATAGAGGGTAAATACTCTAGTTCCCTTATATAAGAATAAGGAGAAATACAAAATTGTGCAAACTACAGGGCATTAAACTAATGAGTTATACCATGAAACTCTGGGAAAAAGTAATAGAAAAAAATTAAGGAAGGCGACCAATGATCGAAAATCAATTTGGATTTATGCCTGGAAGGTCAACAATAGAAGTTATACATCTTGTTAGGTAACTAATTGAAAAGTAGCAAAAGCAAGATCTATGACTTGGAAAAAATTTATGATAGAGTCCCAAGAAAAATTATATGGAGAATTCTAGAAAAGAGAGGTGTTAATATAACATATATTAAATTAATTAAGGATATATATGAGGATGTGAAGACTTCACGTGCATTAACTAAAACATTTTCAATATTAAGTCCCTATCTTTTTACACTAATCATGGGCGAAATGCATTCAAAACACAGTATCATGGTGCATGTTGTTTACGGATGATATTGTTTTAGTATATGAGACACATAAAAAGTTTTAGGCTTAGTAAACTAAACAGAATATATGGAATTTAAGTTTAATAATCTTAGACAAGCAATTATTAAGATAGGAAATGATGAGTTATCTAGAACTAAGAGCTTTAACTACGTAGGATCATTTTTTTCAAAGCGATGGAGGGATTGAGAGAGATGTGTTACATAAAATACAAGCATGATGGTTGAAATGGAGGAAAGCGTCGGGTGTTTTATGTGATCGTAAAGTATCTCTAAAACTTAAATGAAAGTTCTACAAAATAACAATTAGACCTGCTATGTTATATGATGTTGAATATTAGACTATGACTCGCATGAGCAGAAGATGAGAGTTGTAGAGATGAAGATGTTAAGGTGGATGTGTGGACATACGAGGATGGACAAAATAAGAAATGAGAACATCAGAGAGAGTCGGAGTTGCATCTATTCAGGGAAAACTCCGAAAGACGCGTTTAAGATGGTACAGACATGTACTTAAATGACCAATAAATGCTTCGGTTAAGCGATGTTAAACAATGACAAATACGCACATAAAACGAGGAAGAGGAAGATCAAAAAAGACTTAGTTATCAACAATATAACAAGATAAAATTTATTTAAGTAAAGATGATGATATAGTAGGGGATAGAACCCACTGGCGTAGAAGGATCCATATAGCCGACCCCATCTAGTGAGATAAGGCTTGGTTGTTGTTGTTGTATATTGTTGATATCTTGAATTAGCAACAACTAGCATAGAAGAGCTATATTGTCAAACAACATTTTGGTTAAGCTGACTTATATACAATTTTGCGCATGCGATGCAAAATTTAAGCATGCATTTTTTGAGCTAAAGAACCAGTCAATAGAGTACCAGAACCTCAAGATTTAAAATTTAATCACAGTAATTGCATTGACAAAAGGTCACAGGCTACCAAATTCGCTAGATCCATTACAGAAGGTCTACTATAACTGTGTTGATCTCGACCTCTTATATTTTACTCTGCATAGATGATAGAACGCTCACTAAAAGAAACCTAGGTGAGCTATGTTGTCTATGAGACCAGAAGGCAAAAGGTTGATTTTCAATAAGATTTTGAGCATTGGCTTCTTTCCCTCAGCAACATCTGCTGCAGGAGTTTGGATTGGTAGTACCCCAATAGATAGATGCTTCTAGTGGAGTACCAAACAGGTGAGAAATCTACCATCTACTGATTTATCATTTTCGGGATACTTCTTGATGATTTCTTAAATGACAATGTACTCATGGATTTTGCTGACATTCAAATTGCATTTCACTGCAACATTCAATTTTATTGTTCAAATGTGGCATTCTTTTGCTACCTCATGACTTTGATCCATCTTTATAAATAGACGTGGAATTTCCTTTTCTTGATTTACCCAACCAAAATTTCATTTTATGTAGGAAAATTCCTTTAAAAGCCCCTAATGTTCAGAAAGGCCCCTCTATTCAAATGGCTGTGTTAAGCCCTAATAAATTGTACATAATCTGCATCCACATAATCTATAATATGTGGATCTGTTTTCTGAAGTTTTGCAACATATAAATGGGCAAAGACCCTAAAAGAATTCCTATTGTTTTAGGAGGCTCCAGTAAGGTCCTTCTTTTTAAAGTCATTATTAAGTCTGCATGAAAAGGATTGTTTGGATTTTACCTTTAGAACCATGTTTGTTCAAATCATGATCCATCTATTAGGGATGCAGATTATGTGGATGCAGATTTGTTATTAAAAAAAAATCTATAATGTTATAGGTAGTAGTCTCACATTATGCTATATTTCAAGGAGTTGAGCAATTTTGCACTATTGTGCCCATCTAAGGTAAAAGACAACAATTGACATTTATCGAGACACACGATTTTTTACTTGTATGCACAGTATGAGGAACATTGTTGCAAGGTGATTATTAATCAAGATAGCAACCTGAATGTGTTGTACATTGATCTTTCTCAATTAGAACTGATTTCGACTTCCCACCCCAGTATATGTTAACTAGCATGAGTTGATTTCTTTTACACACCTTCACAGAAGTGCACAATCTCATAGTATTTTTCCAATTACACTGACACGATTTAGTATAATTGTTATTCCAAGAATGGATTCATATATAACCTATGTTATCCTTGACACCGTGATCTGAATGTTGAACACTGTCATGGAGTCTGCGATACACATTCCTGTGTTTCAAGGAAGATGATTAGTTTCAAACCTTCCAAGCTAAAGAAGTTGAGGACTAGCATGTTGAAGGTTGACATTGACAATTTTTACAGTTTGCAACTGTGCTGCACAGTGCAAACTCTAAAAGATGAGCATGAGTTAGTGTTGAGGATCTCCTTGCAAGTTATTTAGTCTAATAGATGATCACCCATGAGAGAGTTGTGTAGTTGAGCATGAGTTAGTGTTTATCTATCTTACACTAATAGATGTAAGAGCTTGACGATTTTAAGGCTATCGTGTCTACAAAGTTACCAGAGGCATCCACTCCTGTATTAAAATCTCAGTGCATTCTCAATTTGATCCCTATATTCACCATTCCTGACTATCTTTGTCACCATAAGTTTCATATTACCTAGGTTTATTGACTCATAGGGTGAGTTGTTCTATCACTTTAATGACCGTATAAAGACACTGATGAAGTTAGCTACCATCATCAATTTCTCGCTTGTTATTCTTCTCTCTTCTTTTTTTCACATTTATTTAATGCCATAATAAATATTAGACATTCTTACATGTTGTTTTGCTAGTGAGACACATGGATCTTCTACCATCCTTTAAGTGTCAAAAGTATATTACGACTGTTAGAAGAATTATTCATTTTTCGTGCTTTCAATGAGAAGCACCGAGTGTTCTTATGTTTGTTACATTTATATGGATAAGTACACAAAATCTAATGGAGTCGCAGCTGTGCCATTGATTTTGGGTGGTGGCTCCAATCCACATGACAGTCAAACAATTTTATATGCAAGTTTGGGTGGTGCATATGAGACCTAGACAGCATATATGTTGAAATCGACTACAAGACTATATTCCTAGATCTGTATTCCATAGTCATATACCTTAGTAGCTATGTCTATTGTGTATGCTCCAAGTGGCAAACACTCCAAATTGGTACGAACTGTGGAGGTTCAAGTTCAAGTATTTTGGAGTCTAAGTCATGATCAGATCTGAAAACTAAACATATATTTATAATGTAGTTGAGACAAGGAAAGAGAAATACAATGTATGCTAACTGGAAATTTACGCATGCTTCTACCAGGTGAGCAGGATAAGGTTAATAGGTGTAACAAAATTCATCTTTGAGTCTAATTTACAACTTAATTGGTCTTTGATCATTTTTTTTTGTCTTTTTAGAATAGAAGTGCTTGATCAAAATGCGTAAGATAATCCATGATGTCTTTACATACAATAAAGGTTGGTAGTAAAAATATATGAATATTAATAATATTTTGAACTTTTACTTCTTCCCATGATAACTCCGCCTGTGACGACCTAGTCATGGCCGGTCCCAAGCCCGGATAAAGGAGGAGGGTTGCGTTAGGTTGCCAGCCAGCGTAAAAAACTATGGCAAATACTCAATGAATGGATCCATTAAAGTATTATGCTAATGCTAGGATGTTCCCCGGAAGGAACGCGTTGCAGGGTCCGACTGTAACGTCTCGGCAAGGACCGCTACATCTCCAGAACCCGGGTGTAGTGCTAAATATGCAAGGGTTCGCGTTGCAGGGTCCGACTGTAACGTCTCGGCAAGGACCGCTACATCTCCATGAGAACTTGGGTGTAGTGTTAAATAGGCAAGAGTTCTCACACCATAGGTGGACTAAGAATAAACATTATAAGAAAAGTAATAGTCTCAGATTTGGAACATGGAATATAGGAACTCTCACTGGTAAAACAATGGAGGTAGTAGATACAATGATTAGGAGAAAAATTAGCATTTTGTGTGTGCAAGAGACAAAATGGGTAGGTGAGAAGGCAAAAATGATAGAGAACTCGGGTTTTAAGTTATGGTATACAGGAAAGAGTAAAACAAGAAATGGAGTGGGTATTTTTGTAGATAGTTCTTTAAAAGATGAAGTTGTTGGTGTAGTTAGAAAGGGGGATAGAATTATAGCTCTCAAGATAGTAGTGGCGAAAGAAGTTGTGAACGTAATTAGCATATATGCACCTCAAGTAGGATTAGATGAAGAAACTAAATCAAGATTTTGGAGCGATTTAGATGAGGTATTACAAAACATTCCGCCAAATGAAATGATTTTAATAGGAGGCGATCTAAATGGACATGTCGGAGCGAAAAATGAAGAATATGAGAGGGTACATGGGGGTTATGGGTTTGGAACAAGAAATGAAGAAGGAAAAACTATATTGGATTTTGCGATAGCATATGACCTTATACTAGCTAATACATTTTTTAAGAAAAAAGAAGAACACTTGATCACATTCAAAAGTGGGAATAATAAATCACAAATTGATTATTTTATGGTTAGGAAGAGAGATAGGAAGATTTGTAAAGATTGTAAGGTTATCCCTGGAGAAAGCTTAACTACCCAACATAGATTAGTAGTGTTAGATATACGCCTTAGTTATAATATTAATAGAGGAAAAATATACACGACTCCTAGAATTAAGTGGTGGAAGTTAAAGGATGGGAAGCAAAACATATTGAAGGAGAAGGTAGGAATACAAGCATTAGATGAAATATATAGCGACTCTAATACGACATGGGATAAGATGGTATCAAAGTTGAAAATAGTAGCTAAGGATGTACTCGGTGAGTCAAAGGGGCATGCACCACCAAGGAAGGAATCTTGGTGGTGGAATGAGAAAGTACAAGAGAAAGTGAAAGAAAAACGAATAGCTTATAAGGAATTATATATTTGTAAGAACGAGGAAAACTTAAAAAAATATACAATAGCCAAGAAAGAGGCTAAGAAAGCAGTGAATGAAGTAAAAAATAAAACTTTTGAACGATTATATCAAAATTTAGATACAAAAGAAGGGGAAAGAGACATTTATAAAATAGCTAAAGCAAGAGAAAGGAAAACAAGAGACCTTAGTCAAATAAGATGTATTAAAGATGAATGCGATAGAGTACTAGTAAATGATAGCGAAATAAAAGAGCGGTGGAAGATTTACTTTCATCAACTTTTTAATGAAAGTTTAGGGGACCAACTTGACTTAGGCAATTTAAGTATTTCAAATGAGTATAGAAATTTTAATTTTCATCGGAGAATTCAAACTTCAGAAGTAGAACAAGCTTTGAAAGGGATGCAAAATGGAAAGGCCGTGGGACCGGATGATATCCCAATCGAGGTATGGAAATGTTTAGGGAAAAAAGGTATTGAATGGCTTACAAAATTATTTAATTTAATATTGAAAACAAAAAAAATGCCTAATCAATGGAGGGCAAGTAGTCTGGTTCCCTTATATAAGAACAAAGGAGACATACAAAATTGTGCAAACTATAGGGGTATTAAATTAATGAGTCATACCATGAAACTTTGGGAAAGAGTAATAGAAAAAAGATTGAGGAAGGAGACCACGGTAACCGAAAATCAATTTGGGTTCATGCCTGGAAGGTCGACAATAGAAGCTATACATCTTCTTAGGCAATTAATTGAAAAATATCGGGAGCAAAAGAAAGATCTACACATGGTATTTATTGATTTAGAAAAAGCTTATGATAGGGTACCAAGAGAAATTATATGGAGAATTCTAGAAAAGAGAGGCGTTAGCGTAACATATATTGACCTAATTAAAGATATGTATGAAAATGTAACGACTAGAGTGAAGACTTCAGGTGGATTGACTGAAGCATTTCCAATAAGGATAGGGTTACATCAAGGATCAGCTTTAAGTCCCTATCTTTTTACACTAATCATGGATGAACTCACTAGGCACATTCAAGATACAGTGCCATGGTGCATGTTGTTTGCAGATGATATTGTTTTGATAGATGAGACACGTGAAGGAGTAAATGCTAAACTAGAATCTTGGCGGGAAACTCTAGAAATGAAAGGTTTTAGGCTTAGTAGAGTAAAGACTGAATATATGGAATTTAAGTTTAGCAATGCTAGACGTAGTGAAACAATTGTTAAGATAGGAGATGATGAGTTGTCTAAAATCGAGAACTTTAAGTATTTAGGATCGTTCTTGCAAAGTGATGGAGGAATTGAGAGAGATGTCTTACATAGAATACAAGCAGGATGGTTGAAATGGAGATTAGCATCGGGTGTCTTATGTGATCGTAAAGTACCTCTAAAACTTAAAGGGAAGTTCTACAAAACGGCGGTTAGACCTGCTATGTTATATGGTGCTGAATGTTGGGCTATGACTCGGGCACATGAGCAAAAGATGAAAGTTGCAGAGATGAGGATGTTAAGGTGGATGTGTGGACATACGAGGATGGATAGAATAAGGAATGAGAGTATTAGAGAGAAAGTCGGAGTTGCATCTATTGAAGAAAAACTTCGGGAGACACGTTTGAGATGGTACGGACATGTACTTAGAAGACCAATAAATGCCCCTGTTAGACGATGTGAAACTATGATAAATACGCACATTAAAAGAGGGAGAGGAAGACCAAAAAAGACTTGGTTGGCAACAATAAAACAAGATAAATTTTATTTAAATCTAGATGATGATATAGTAGGGGATAGAACTCAATGGCGTAAAAGGATCCATATAGCCGACCCCACCTAGTGGGATAAGGCTTTGTTGTTGTTGTTGTTGTTGTACTTCTTCCCATGATGGTGTCTGAAAGCAAGGAGGTCGATTTGAATAAGGTTAGAAATATTGGAGAGGATATGATAGCCTAACCCAATCCAATTTGACACATCATTAACAAAGAAAAAAAATTCAAAAGTGTGATGAGACAACCCTAATGTGCAAACGAGCAACATTGATTGACTTATTCTAATTAGTTTTCAGAAATTTCAACAACTTTTGTGAAATATAATTTATTTTTAGCAAGTTCAATAAATTTTAGATCATGAAGCTTATTTTTTTTTACAAATATATCATTATTCTATTATTATTTTATATTGACACAAATGACACAATCTGCTTGTGACATGATCTGAATTGTCACCCCTTCCTCCAATAAAAGTGAAACATTGAAAGCGTACAAAGGTGGATAGGAGACTACTATTTTCTAACTTTTTCTTAAAGTTTATGCTTAGTAGGATAAGACATTAATAGATCTAAGAATATTCCATCAAGGAAGAATCAGATAACTAAATAAAAAAAATTGTTTAACGGTATATCACTCAACTATTCTCAGACATTTGCTGCTCCAAAATTCGTAGCCTTCCAACTAAGCAAGAATGCAAATCATTCTCGGATTGCATGAAATCAGCTAAAGTATGGAAAGGTAGGTTCTCATAGGAAATGGCATTTAAAGTAAACAATGCAAGAGATTTTAGCTAATACTATCTAAGTAAAAATGGATTCCAAGAACGCATTAAATAACACAGTAGAATGTAGGAAGTGAAACGCCTAGTTCTGTTGTTAAGCATTAACTTAATCTTCTAGGCATAACTATAGATACATAGAAAAACAATATCTAACGATCAATAGTTCAGCCGCTTGAGGCAGTTCACAAAAAAAATAAGCACCTAAGCAAAGAGACAAAAACTAGTGGTTTCAAGTACTAATTGATAATGGGCAAAAATAAAAGACTACCTTTATAATGAAAAGAAGCCTATTGAAAGTCGAAACATATCTTTGTAACTACAACCAAGAATCAAAGAAAAAAGCGAACCTTTTCTGGCAGGGGTGCAGTGCTCCCCTCTTCCTCAGCGCCAGGAAGCTTGTCAGCATTCCTCCCACCGCCATCGAACTCATCCATTCTCTTGTCCGCGACTCCTTCCTCCTTATTTCCTTGCGGATCTCCCCGACCTTCTCCTTCTCCTTCAACTTCAACAAAACCAATTACCTCCTGCTGGACAGGACTATTCAGATCATTCGCATCGCCCGTCTCCTTCCTCCTCGCTGCCGCCCCTCTCTTCCTCGTAGCCGGAGCCGCCCCACGAGCAGCTTCAGCCACTGGATTCAGCTGCGCTCGGCCTCTTCGCGGCCCGCTACGCAGCTCGGGCATCCTTCACCTACCGACACCTATCTCAAAGAAACCCACGACCCCATCAGATGGTAGAAGCCTCAGCTCCATCACTGCGTCGGAAATCTCAGCCAACAAACAATCAATTCGAGGAGAAAAGGTCGGGAATCGAGAGGAGGAGGTGGCGGAGCGTCGATCGGAAGTAGGGATAGACGGAACAAGAAGGATTTCCGGCTACAGCAGAGTCGATTCGGCAGAGAGAGAGAGAGAGGGGGGAGAAAAATGTAATTCTCGGCTATTCTTCCTCGTTATTCCAAGGAAAAGGTTCGTGCAACTCGATCGGTAGTTGCTACAGAAAACAAGGCGAAAACGGAAACAAAAAATATTTCCTGTACTCGATTTCTCAACACCTGTACGTGGGTACCATGGAAAGCTCCTGTCACCAAATCATATGAACGGTACACTAGTGGGTGCGATTCGCGTTCTCTAGGTCAAAATTGGTTCGGGTTCTTGGCGGACGCCACAATAGTCGACTGCTTCTCACGGTGTGGCCCATCGGCTGGCTCGTATCGGCCATGGTCCAGCTTTCTCTTGCACTGAGGTAGCAACAACAGGTCGGCCCCTTTCAACGGTGGGCCACAATGATCTTTGGTAGATATTTTCTCTTGTTTTTTTGTTATATAAATATTAAATTACACATGTATATTTACTCCTATCATCATAATATTATTGCAAAGTGCATATTAATAAACTCTAAACTATGATTTTAATAGATATAAAAATTATAAACTCTGATAGAAAGAAAGTAAATAATCATGTGTTTATAATTATCTTATAAACCATCGAGAGAAGAGAAAACGGAGAAAAAATATATAAAAAATTCTTTTAAAATACAGAAAGATAACGTGCATGCGTGCTCTCTGAATTTTACCCCAACAAACTTTTTTTATTATAAATTAAAGATGCTCATTCAATATCTAAACAAGACTTTTATAGAAGGGTAAATTTATATAAGCTCTTCATATGCTATTTTAATTTTGTATGTAATTTTTACATAATTTTTTCTTTGCATACAGTCCCAGATGAGATTGACAAGACAGTTTGGTGAGTATTATTTGAAGAAAGTTGAGTATAAAAGTTAGAAAATTGAGTATGTAAGGTTGCATCCACCACATCTATTCAATTTTCACTCTTTTATACTCAAGTTTCACTCTTTTATACTCAATTTTCACTGATGTATACTCAATTTTCATTCTTTTATACTCAATCCATAAGAGAGTAAATGCAAAGAAAATTTCAAATGGGGAGTGTATGCAAAGATCAAGTGGCCATTGGGGAGTTTTAAGTAATTTACCGTTTATATAATCATAATTTAAGACTCAAATAAATAACAACAATAATCAAGCTTTATCTCATTAAGTAGAATCAACTATATGATTTTTTTACACCATTAAGTCTTGTCCCTTATTATATTATCATCTATATTTAAATAAAATTTATCTTATTTTATTGTTATCAACCAAGTCTTTTTTGATCTTCCTCTCCCTCGTTTAATGTACGTATTTATCATAATTTCACATCCCTAACAGGGACATTTATTGGTCGTCTAAGTATATGTTGTACCATCTCAAATATGTCTCTCGAAATTTTTCCTCAATAAATATAATTTCGACTTTCTCTCTAATGTTCTCATTCTTTATTATGTCATTCTCGTATGTCCACACATTCACCTTAACATCCTCATCTCTGCAACTTTCCAACTTAAGACCCAAATAAAGGAAAAAAATTTTAATTAATAGATCATAATTTCAATCATGTAAATAAAGAAAATAGATTTTTATCCAAAAAAGAAAAGTATATAACTAGACGATCTTAACTCAAAATAAAACGAGATCAAGATAAATCCTCCCCTATAAATACTAAAATTATCCTAAATACCTTAAAAATGAAAATTATTAAAAATAACAAAAAAACTCTGAAAATGATTTAAACGGTGAAATTTAGAGCAAAACTTGGCAGTTAAAATTTCACCAATAACAAATGTAAGTTTTCGAATTTGCACACGTGATCATCGACAAAGCCTGATTTCAAGTCCCGAGTCAAAAGTTATGTCCTTTAAAATTTACAGGATCATATTGGACTTCATCATGATTTGGACCCGCATCACCCTTTGTGCAAATTGAATCTGCAACTTATACCTTGAGTAACTCGATGCAAATGATTTAGCAAAGTGTTCTTGTTTGAGATCATGATTTGGTGAGCAAACAACGGAGGGAAAGAGCTTCAATGCTTTGATGATGAAGAAACCACCTAGGATGTCTATACAATCAAAAAGAAGTTAGAATGGACGTCGAGAGTGAACTCAGCATGACCATTTTGACACTCAAGTTGGCACAGAGACTAAGGCCAAGCAAAAAATGAAAATAGTAGATGAGTTTTTATAGTTGTGTTTGCATACTTGCGTCCGCCAAAATAGACGACCTATTATAGAGTTGTAGTTATCCCCTCGCATTCTCCACGTGTTCTAAGATGGACGTTTATGTTGCTCACGTCCTCTAGGAGAAATGACTACATTACTCACATTTTTAAAAAATATATGACTATGTTGCTCACGTCCTCTAGAGGAAACCGTTACGTTATCAACGTTTTCGAGAACAATGATTCAATGAGCCACGTAGGATGCAAATCCTATCCAAGAGAGTCGGACGATCAAATTGAGAGAGTAGAGTGGCCGAACTAAAAAAAGTTAAGAGTTGAAGGAGCCGAAATAAAGAGTCGAGCGACCAAACTAAGGAGGAGTCCAATGACGAAGAAGATGAAGGCGCTGAGAAAGTCTAAGTGACTGACGAAGCGGGGAAGTCATACGTGTCACCTTACTAAGATTCCCTTAACAAATAATTTCATTTGATTTTTGACTAAGAAAAAAAATAATTAATGAAATTTTTCCAACCTCCTAATTTTTGACTAAGAGCTTAACTTCTAACTCAGCGCTCACACGTGACAACCGCCACTATTTGCAACATTACTCATACTAAGCTAGATATCAAATGCGAGTTCATACCAAGCATCGTTTGTCGAAGGGACTATGTCGAGCACATTTGGTCTTGATTAGTTCAGTTAAAGTTACTAGTCGGACAACTACAATTTGGCCAACAACACCGCTTACTTCCTACCTCGTTTATTTCCCTAATTCAACCGAAACGAATACATAGAAGAAACACAGGGGTGGTCCTAAACCGAAGTCTCATTACGGTGGTGGCATGGGAACCCAGCTGAGGATTTGGGAATTCAGAATTCAGTTGCCATGGGCAGAGTTCAAAGGCATGCGCGGCGGTCGCACAGGAGTTTTCGAAGGGCTCACCCTGAAATATAGAAATTAAGAGTCATCGTCTAAAAGACGATAAACAAGATGACAGATTGAGAGCGTACCTAATGGGTAGGGATCCCAAAATCATGCCACTGTAGTTGAGAGCTAAGATTGCACTTTCTGCCTGTCATTGTGTTTGCAGAGAAATCAGCACAGAGCAGCTTAATCGATACAATAACGAGACTACGGCGAAAATGTTTTTATGCCCAAACATTGCAGACATATCTACATCGCGAACATATTGCAGAATAAATCTGAAATTTTACTGGGATTTCCTTGTAGGAGTGTAGCTTGGGAGCTAAACAATACCAATGCATCAATGTAGTTCAATGAAATTTAGAACAGTGCAATACTTCTTTTATTCAGAACGATAACGCATCAAGAAATTAAACAGGAACGAAAGGTAACAAGAGTAGTGAAATTCAGTTCTGTAATGGCAGCAAGTTGAAAAATAGTAAAACAAATAGAAAGAAAAAAAATGTAATACTTTGATGAGTAAAAGTTGCTAGCACGATGACTATTTGCTACCAACTTAGAGATTTACTGTCACATGATCTTACAAAGAATCCACGGAATTATTCGTATGCCGTCAAAATAAATGATAACTCAAATTTGTTAATCAGTGAAGGATTATCTCCAAAACTCAGTCAAGGATTAGCTCCAAAACTGAAACCTCTCACTTTTTGAAATACAGAGATCTTTTAATATGACGGATTTTATGGCTTCCAGAACTTGCAGTTAAATAATGAGTAGCAACCAATATGAGAACAGAAGAAACCAGAAAATCACTTTAAATTCAGAAAAAATTACTGTGCCTTGTCTTTCACTTTGTCAACAGTGGAAAAACACCGAGGAAGGCAGTTAAATCTTAGATAAGAGCACCTTCCATTATAAGATCAATTAGCACATTCTCGTGAAGCTAGCTAATATCTAGGTTCAGGTATGGATCCTTCATTCATTTGAACTTTCAAGTCTAAGATTTCAAGAACAGTTTCGGTATAACAGCAACCATGAGAGTTTAAGAAGGTGCTCAATGATGGGATAAAGTTCCTCTTAAGCTAATAACAAAGGATAACATCAAAATATAAACAGTGAGAAAACACAGTATTGTAACACTAAAACTAGTTACTAAAAAGTTTCTAAAAATACCTATTGATATTACCTGCACAAATTCTACAAATGCAATGCTTGTTGAGTGCTTGTTGTCACCAAGAATTCTCAAACGAGAAACCTGTTCAAACCAAATTATGCTCACCTGATAATGAACTAATTGGACAATTAGAAAAGAAACTCCTAGCTTGAGATTGGTTAACTGCACCTGGCCACAGAGTTGCTCAAAAAAAGCTTTGACATCTGTCTGCATCATCTGCCACAAATATAGAAGTCCAGATCACGGAGGAAAACAATGCTGAAACTAGATCCATTAAAGCAGTAAATTTGCAACCGTTAGACAATCTGAATCTCCTCTTGCAGCATAATACAGTAGTCATAATTGCCAACCATGAAATTTGTGTATTAGAAAAGATGGAAGAAGCAAATGTACCTTTCTATCGATGTTTGTGCAATAAATTGTCCTTATGACCATATCCCTTTCATCCTCAGTCTGTATAATTTGTTGGTAATTAATAATGTTGAAAAAAAGATCTAGTACTAGCAGAATGAATGTCATAAAAGAAAACTTTAAGTTTTGTCAAAGATTTAGAACAATACTTATAAAGGACATATCACTATGCTTAGGGGGAACCATTGGAGGGAAAACTCACCCTAGGAAGAAAATTGGGATTTACAGGCAAAATTGCAGTCTTCGAAGGAAACACTTTGACTGGGTAGTAACCAAGAATTGTCCCACCGAGATTTAGTGCTGTCCTCGCACCTTCTGTTAATTATATAAATTATGGTCCACATACATCTATTAACAATGGGTGCCAATTACAGTTGCACTTACCCTCATCTGAGAATTCAATAAACGCAAACCGTAGCACTGAGTGAGGATCACCACAAATTCGGCAATCAACTACCTTCAGTATGCAAATTTTACAGAAATTTGACAAAAGCAGAAGAAGCTTAAAATATTCTCACACCCATATAAGCAACAAGGGCGAAACCAAGAAACATGTACACATAAGAGAAACAATACAACTAAAAAATTGACAGCCCACTGACTGAAGCCTGACTTCCTATTTTTCCCATTAATCTTCAAGTTTTGGCAGGTAGGTGTGGTTTCTTAATCATCAGCGCCAATGTTGAGAGTATTGAGGCTGTTCTTCAACTTCCAATGCACATGTTAAGCACATTGATCTATGGACCAGCTTTGGAACTTAGGAATATTATTAAGTCTACTGGATGGTCAAGACTATGACGCAAATGGTTGGGGTTGGCACACAAAACAATAAACAGATGGCCTCATTTAAATTTGTAACCTATCCATGTATATGAAGCTATCATTATTATAAATTTATAATGTTTAGAATACTAGTTGGAAATGAATTACAAATACAAAAAAAAATAAAGAAAAAGAAGGATGAGTCAGCAAAGTTAGTCTTATGCTCCTATTGATTGATAGGATAACCATCATGAAAACTAAGGCTAAATTAGAAGTACTTCTGGTATGTAAAAGAACATGAATAGAGAAAATGAAAACAAATTGAATAAAGTTGCTTCTGCTAAAGTAGGATGAGTTGCTTATCAAGGACTGTGTTGAATGCAAGGGAAATGAAAATACCTAGTTAGAAACTCGTGACCACCTAAACAACAAAAGTGACAAGATTTTCCATATCTGAATCTTCAACCAACAGCAAAGACACGCAGCATGAATCTCAACAATTTGGGATCAACTACACGAATCTAATCATATTGAAGTCTATGAAAGATTATATGACTACTCAACAAAATATTGGTTCAGCAATTTGGCTTGCAATTAAACTAAGAATGGAGTACATGTAGTGAGATCAATAATCAATCCGTATGTTGTGGCCCCCAATCCAATCAAAATGGCTAGCACTTGGTCGGGTCATTCCCTTCACATAAGGTTCTCAAGACCTCCTGAAATGTAGGACTAAAGGAGCCACCCTTCAGCTTCCATCCCAGCATCTGAAAGACGAGAGAGAAGACTATGGGACTTGACCGAATCAACTAGATTGTCATGCATCTGCTTCT
This sequence comes from Boesenbergia rotunda, assembly GCA_024364735.1. Lineage (NCBI taxonomy): Eukaryota > Viridiplantae > Streptophyta > Magnoliopsida > Zingiberales > Zingiberaceae > Boesenbergia > Boesenbergia rotunda. Next base: position 166,472 of record JAGFNQ010005877.1, on the reverse strand, counting down.
AGAAAGATCCATCTCATCTCCCCTCTCAAAACCCAGCTCTCCCTTTAGTTGGGCTTAGTCCTTGGTCCCATACCCAGAGTCAATGACCAAGAGGACTGGGTCTAACGCCAATATGTTATAGGCCCCAATCCACAGAAAGTTGCTAGCCACTTGGGTGGGATCTCTCTAGATTGGCCATATGGAACTAAAGGAGCCAACCTTCTCCTCACCCCAACATATAAAAAAAGCAAGAGGTAAGTAAGCCTATAGAAAGGATCATGGTAATTAATAGTTCAAATTCCACAGTATGAATTTGTGATATTTCTTTGATTTGATGCAGAAAATGTATCATGCTCCTATTTCCTAAAAAGGAAGCAAGCAAAGCATTCTTTCTTGCCTATCATGCTATTTACAGATCCAACTGTTGCTTTTAGACTCAATAAAACTTTTACTAGAGACATGTAATGTTTTTTTGGTTCATAGATCTGTGCAGATTTCCAACTGACCAAGTATCTAGTAGCTTCTGTACATATCTTCGAGATGCCAGATTATTTAAGGTAAAATGAGTCAAACTAATCTTGAAGTAAAAGTAAATCATTTTTCATTGTTCCTCAAATTAATGCTACAAAAATTGAAATCCACACTACTGTCACTAGTCAACAAGGCAATGCTGCTTAGACAGTATAGCTGAAATAATGGTGACAATCTTAACATTAGGTAACAAATTATGAAATTACTAAGAATTGGAACACAATGGATGCTGAAATTCCTAAAGAGGTAAAAAATATAATAAAGCCATTTTGTCAATCTCATCAATATCCTTATATTGTTCAACAAATTTGATAGAGAAGCGACAGTTTGAGAAATTACTTGTCCACAAGTAGAAAATATCTCGGCAAGTCTTTCTTCAGTCACCTGATATTTGTCAATCAACAGCTCACATTAGCACAGATAACAGACTGTTTGCAATCATGCATGAATAAAATCCAGCTTTTGATCTCTATGAAAAATTAATACAATGAGAATTACATGAAAACGTCAAATTTTGTTGCTGATCAAATAAAAAAATCTAGATTTTTTCCTTTAGTATACTCACATGTTGATCAACGTCAGATACATATACAGTTCGTTTAACACTTTCGTCTCTCTCAGTTCTCTTAAATCTGTTGTTAATCCTCTGCTGCAGCTGACTATTACCAGCTTTATTCTGACAACCATAAAACGAGTAAGCAATTCAAACCTATACATTTATCAAAATCAATTCGGCAAAGAAATCAAAACAAATAGAATGAAACCCTCCAAAATGTGAAGATCTGGGAGGGACGACGATAGCCCATCCAAATAACTCACTTTCCTCCATTTCTCAGCTTTTAATAATGATGCATCTGTACAACAACAACACAACAACAACAACAAAGCCTTATCCCACTAGGTGGGGTCGGCTATATGGATCCTTTTACGCCATTGAGTTCTATCCCCTACTATATCATCATCTAGATTTAAATAAAATTTATCTTGTTTTATTGTTGCCAACCAAGTCTTTTTTGGTCTTCCTCTCCCTCTTTTAATGTGCGTATTTATCATAGTTTCACATCGTCTAACAGGGGCATTTATTGGTCTTCTAAGTACATGTCCGTACCATCTCAAACGTGTCTCCCGAAGTTTTTCTTCAATAGATGCAACTCCGACTTTCTCTCTAATACTCTCATTCCTTATTCTATCCATCCTCGTATGTCCACACATCCACCTTAACATCCTCATCTCTGCAACTTTCATCTTTTGCTCATGTGCTCGAGTCATAGCCCAACATTCAGCACCATATAACATAGCAGGTCTAACTGCCGTTTTGTAGAACTTCCCTTTAAGTTTTAGAGGTACTTTACGATCACATAAGACACCCGATGCTAATCTCCATTTCAACCATCCTGCTTGTATTCTATGTAAGACATCTCTCTCAATTCCTCCATCACTTTGCAAGAACGATCCTAAATACTTAAAGTTCTCGATTTTAGACAACTCATCATCTCCTATCTTAACAATTGTTTCACTACGTCTAGCATTGCTAAACTTAAATTCCATATATTCAGTCTTTACTCTACTAAGCCTAAAACCTTTCATTTCTAGAGTTTCCCGCCAAGATTCTAGTTTAGCATTTACTCCTTCACGTGTCTCATCTATCAAAACAATATCATCTGCAAACAACATGCACCATGGCACTGTATCTTGAATGTGCCTAGTGAGTTCATCCATGATTAGTGTAAAAAGATAGGGACTTAAAGCTGATCCTTGATGTAACCCTATCCTTATTGGAAATGCTTCAGTCAATCCACCTGAAGTCTTCACTCTAGTCGTTACATCTTCATACATATCTTTAATTAGGTCAATATATGTTACGCTAACGCCTCTCTTTTCTAGAATTCTCCATATAATTTCTCTTGGTACCCTATCATAAGCTTTTTCTAAATCAATAAATACCATGTGTAGATCTTTCTTTTGCTCCCGATATTTTTCAATTAATTGCCTAAGAAGATGTATAGCTTCTATTGTCGACCTTCCAGGCATGAACCCAAATTGATTTTCGGTTACCGTGGTCTCCTTCCTCAATCTTTTTTCTATTACTCTTTCCCAAAGCTTCATGGTATGACTCATTAATTTAATACCCCTATAGTTTGCACAATTTTGTATGTCTCCTTTGTTCTTATATAAGGGAACTAGACTACTTACCCTCCATTGATTAGGCATTTTTTTTGTTTTCAATATTAAATTAAATAATTTTGTAAGCCATTCAATACCTTTTTTCCCTAAACATTTCCATACCTCTATTGGGATATCATCCGGTCCCACGGCCTTTCCATTTTGCATCCCTTTCAAAGCTTGTTCTACTTCTGAAGTTTGAATTCTCCGATGAAAATTAAAATTTCTATACTCATTTGAAATACTTAAATTGCCTAAGTCAAGTTGGTCCCCTAAACTTTCATTAAAAAGTTGATGAAAGTAAATCTTCCACCGCTCTTTTATTTCGCTATCATTTACTAGTACTCTATCGCATTCATCTTTAATACATCTTATTTGACTAAGGTCTCTTGTTTTCCTTTCTCTTGCTTTAGCTATTTTATAAATGTCTCTTTCCCCTTCTTTTGTATCTAAATTTTGATATAATCGTTCAAAAGTTTTATTTTTTACTTCATTCACTGCTTTCTTAGCCTCTTTCTTGGCTATTGTATATTTTTTTAAGTTTTCCTCGTTCTTACAAATATATAATTCCTTATAAGCTATTCGTTTTTCTTTCACTTTCTCTTGTACTTTCTCATTCCACCACCAAGATTCCTTCCTTGGTGGTGCATGCCCCTTTGACTCACCGAGTACATCCTTAGCTACTATTTTCAACTTTGATACCATCTTATCCCATGTCGTATTAGAGTCGCTATATATTTCATCTAATGCTTGTATTCCTACCTTCTCCTTCAATATGTTTTGCTTCCCATCCTTTAACTTCCACCACTTAATTCTAGGAGTCGTGTATATTTTTCCTCTATTGATATTATAACTAAGGCGTATATCTAACACTACTAATCTATGTTGGGTAGTTAAGCTTTCTCCAGGGATAACCTTACAATCTTTACAAATCTTCCTATCTCTCTTCCTAACCATAAAATAATCAATTTGTGATTTATTATTCCCACTTTTGAATGTGATCAAGTGTTCTTCTTTTTTCTTAAAAAATGTATTAGCTAGTATAAGGTCATATGCTATCGCAAAATCCAATATAGTTTTTCCTTCTTCATTTCTTGTTCCAAACCCATAACCCCCATGTACTCTCTCATATTCTTCATTTTTCGCTCCGACATGTCCAATTAGATCGCCTCCTATTAAAATCATTTCATTTGGCGGAATGTTTTGTAATACCTCATCTAAATCGCTCCAAAATCTTGATTTAGTTTCTTCATCTAATCCTACTTGAGGTGCATATATGCTAATTACGTTCACAACTTCTTTCGCCACTACTATCTTGAGAGCTATAATTCTATCCCCCTTTCTAACTACACCAACAACTTCATCTTTTAAAGAACTATCTACAAAAATACCCACTCCATTTCTTGTTTTACTCTTTCCTGTATACCATAACTTAAAACCCGAGTTCTCTATCATTTTTGCCTTCTCACCTACCCATTTTGTCTCTTGCACACACAAAATACTAATTTTTCTCCTAATCATTGTATCTACTACCTCCATTGTTTTACCAGTGAGAGTTCCTATATTCCATGTTCCAAATCTGAGACTATTACTTTTCTTATAATGTTTATTCTTAGTCCACCTATGGTGTGAGAACTCTTGCCTATTTAACACTACACCCAAGTTCTCATGGAGATGTAGCGGTCCTTGCCGAGACGTTACAGTCGGACCCTGCAACGCGAACCCTTGCATATTTAGCACTACACCCGGGTTCTGGAGATGTAGCGGTCCTTGCCGAGACGTTACAGTCGGACCCTGCAACGCGTTCCTTCCGGGGAACATCCTAGCATTAGCATAATACTTTAATGGATCCATTCATTGAGTATTTGCCATAGTTTTTTTACGCTGGCTGGCAACCTAACGCAACCCTCCTCCTTTATCCGGGCTTGGGACCGGCCATGACTAGGTCGTCACAGGCGGAGTTAATAATGATGCATCTGTAAACCCCTAAATTTTGGAACATAGAAAACCCCAAAACCCTCGTTAACTATGCATCAAAATCAAAATAGCAGAAAATCGAATTACCGTAATACTCGGGTGGTTATACAATAACCCGTCGCTGCTCGAACCCCTACAACTATTGCAATAAAACCCACCGGCGAAATGCCGGCTCTTAGATTTCCTCTCAACGGCGGCGTCGGAGAAGGCCGCGGCAGGGAAGAACTCTTTGGCGGCCGGGTTTAACTTGGAGAAGAGATCCACCAGCCTCCGCACGTCGCCATGGTACTCAGCATCCGCGTCGGCTTCTGCCGGCGGATGGCGGCAGAGGAGCTGGTCGTCCGACCCGATGCCTTTAACCTTCTCCGCCACCGCAGCCATTAATTTATCTCGAACGCCCACAGCGATCTCCGACCAGAGCACCGATGAAGCTCCGATTAAACGACCGAATCGATCGAGTCAAGAAAGCAACGAATCCGCCGAGGTGACGGTTTCACCTTGCTGCCAAGGGAATAATCAGAAATTATGTGTCGCGCCCGAGAGAGAACACTTTGCGTGGTAGGATTTGGCCACGCAGTGACGTAGACACTGGGACATTTTTGCATTGGCCCAAAGATAAATTTGAAAGGGCTCACGCCGAACGCATGAGTTAACCTTATAAATTTCTCATTTGAAAGAAAATATAGTAAGCCACAGCAAAAATCGAAAAGGCTGATAACATTCGTTACCGATATACTTATTAGATACACTGACAATTAATATATGAATATTATCATCATAAAATTTGAGAGTCAAAATTAAAAAAAATTAATATGTCATTCTCCTCACACATTAGCTATAATATCCGAGCTAATAATTTTTATAATTTACCTCTTCCGTGTTGACCCTGAGACGGATTTACGAAGACATTTAAGCCGAGAGAAATGCCTTTTGCTACCTTATCATCTATTATCACACCCTCAAAATTATAGTGCAGCGGCAAAGCGATTAATCATCATCTCAGACATTCACAGTTTGATTCTTAACTACGACATATATTGTAAGAATAATTTTTCCTTCAAATAGGATGCAAATCTTGGAACGTTGGACTTCTAGATCGCCCACACGAGCACTTTCCGATTTACCTTCCTTGGCGGTCAGTGGGAAACTTCAAATTCACCTATTATTTTTTTTTATCATCTATCATCAGATATTATGAAAAAAATTATAGATAACTATTGGTTTAAGTAGTGATCAACACATGAAAAAAAATAGAAACCTAACTACTAACTACTAATCAGAATTTAATCCCCTGATAATGACAATATTCTATGTACTAGTTAATTATCCATCCCGAATGAACTTGTAAAAATTAAATCCTGAATATATAGGACATTGCATGAATACCCTACTATTACATTCTAGTCGGAGGTCACATAAAGGATTGTAAATGAATCGAATGTTCATGAATAAATTTAGTGTATGATTTGATAATAGAACATACAAGATTAATTAAATAAATTTAAATAACTCGTTAAATTAAATAAATAAATTTAAAAAATATGTATTCAACTTTTGAATATTCGTGAATAACATTTATGAATAATATTAATGAACGATGTTCGTGAATAATATTCACAAATTATATATGTTTTTTAAAAAAACTCTTATCAATGTATTAAATAAATAAAAAATTTAAAATGAACCTACAAATTTTAATTATCAAGTTAAATAACCAAACAACTAGTGAATGTTTTGAATAATCAAAAAATTTAAATTGAGAGCTCGATAATATCTAAATGAATTAAGTTCAAACCCAACTTTAATCAAATTTAAATTTATAAAAAAAATAAGCAAAATCAAGCTTAAATAATTATTTTAATTATTTTAGACTCACTTAATTTGATTCAATTATCTTATCAAATAAATTTAAATATTTCAAAACTTAATTAGCCTAGACTTATTTGCCGTCCTAACCACGTACGTGTACAGGCTCTTGCACATTGCTGTGTAAAGCTAGATAAGCCTCTAAATATATCCTCAAACAATATTTAAATAATTCCTCATAATAGTAAATAAAAATAAATTATAAACTATATTCCTTTTTAATTTATCAAAGGGATACTCCACCTCACTTTTAATATCTAAATTTTTATTATTTTATGGTTTATAATTATTAAAATGTACTATTGGTCAATATCTATACATATGTTATACCAGGTACGATTCATAATGTTATAATATACGATTAATTAGTATTAGATTAAACAACTATAATTCATAGATATTATAATGTGCTATTGATCAGTAATAATGAATCAGCATATATTTATAGAAATTATAAATTATAATTATTACAATAGGATATGTACTATCTATATGTCATAAATTTGATATTAAATTAACGATTTTGATATTAAATTTTTTAAAAAAAATATAATCTTAAAATTAAATGTTTATTTTTTTTAGTTTCAAATTTTAAAAATAATAATTTTAATATCATATAATGGGAAGAGTCTCAAATTTTTTTTTTTAAAAAATTATGATTGAATACTATAACTAAATTGGAAAAGTAAATCCTAGGGCTTTCGAATTTAATTTTTTTTAAGCTTGAACACTATAATTCAATTGGAAAAGAAAATCTTAAGAATTTTCAATTTTTAATTTTTTTTAACTTGAACACTATAATCTAATTGGGAAGGTGAACTTTAAACTAAAATAAAAATAAAGTGTTAACTTTGAGATTAAAAAAATCTTTTCAAAAATTTAGTATTGAAATCGCTAATTTAGTATAAGTTTAATATCCATATTTTCCTCTCATTACGAAAATATATAATAGGTGCACAAATGGTTAATAATATATTATAATTGCTATTGACTATATATACTTAACTTTTGTTTGCATTCTTATCACTCAACTTCTTAGAGCATTTTTCTTTTTTCACTTATAAACACCCCTAAAGAGAATCTTTATAACATGAATTTCAGATTTTACTTCTGAATATTTTTTTCTTTTTCTCCGTGAACACCTCTCCTTTTTGTGCTATAAAAAATGATTAACGAGGTTTTTTCAACCTCGGGCGACCGACCCGGCCTCATAGAAATTTTTCACCAGCCGCTAGGATAAATCGAGAAGTGCTCGTGGTGGACGGTCTTTTTATGTACTATGAGAATCTACAGTTTATAGTATTTGTAGTAGAACAACTCAAATGCCAAACAAAAATTCTAGTGTCAAACAACAGTTCCTCGCGGCTACAACAGAAACTATTGGTCGCCATCTCGAACAAGTTAAGTTCATCCGAGTCGTATCCGAGTTTGGTTAGCTTAATATAAAATTCTGATTCGATATGATAGTTATTGCGGCAATTTACCAAAGGGCGTATCCAACTATTCGCAATTACCGAAAGGAGTACCATGGTTTCTATTATACCAAAGGGCGCATCCCATATAGTGAAGTTACTTTTATACTCCTCCCGCCAAAGAATGGCTTTATCAAACACATTTTCGAGACAGCCGAACCACTTTATCAATAAAATATAAATTTGTGGTTCGGATGGGTAGCAGTCGAAATTTTCTCCGTTCTCTCTCAGCGCAACAACGTAAATGGAAGTCCTTCATTTCGGATAAAAGCTCACTCTCAACCTCTCTCAGCGCAAGAACTCGCCTTCTTGCAGTCCTACGTGCCCTAGCTGTGATATAGTCGCGAGCTCATCCCCCGAATCCCTGCGGACAACCAAAACCTAAGCATTGCTCGAAAGCGTTTGTGTGTGATCCTGAGGTGGGTTTTAGTGTTAACGTTGAAGTGGAGACTGATCGGCATAATACACCAAGGGGTTAGGGTTTCTGCACGTTTGATTTATTTGATAATGTCAGGAAAAAGGTCTGTGGGTGGTTCAGCGTCTTCTTCCTTGGCATTATCCACCAAGGTATGTTAGCGATATGCTTAGGTCAAACCAGCATAGTTTGTCAACATGTTTAAAATTATTTTGCTGAATAAATTTGTACTGTATATAAACTGTAGGATTCAGATGACATTGGACAAAAATTACGTTGGTGCAGTGTTTTAGGCCACTTTAACCAATTTTTTGAAGAATTTGACATTTTAAATGATCGACACATTGCGAAGATCAAAGGGTCACCTTTCAGTTTTTTCCTGGACATACAAGAATTGCAGCATATCCGTGGAATTTTGGTTAATATATTTGAAAGTTGGGATTCAACCTCGCAAGGTTTTAAATTCTCAAGTAATAGTTTTAGTTATGAATTGTAGACAATATCTATAGTATCTATAGTAAGATAAGACAGTAATATAGATGGCCTGAAATGATTAGTTTTTGATAAAGTTTAATCATTTCATTTTAGGGCTACTGAGGGACTGAAGTGAAAATGACTTCAGGCCCTCGGTAGGCCTGAAATAAAATCATTTCAGGCCTACCGAGGGCCTGAAGTTAATTTAGTTCAGGCCCTCGGTAGGCTTGAAATGAATACATTTCAGGCCCACCTCGGGCCTGAAATGAATTCATTTCAGGCCCTCGTCGGGCCTGAAATGTATTCATTTCAGGCCCTCGTCGGGCCTGAATTGAATTCATTTTAGGCCCACGTTGGGCCTGAATTGAAATCATTTCAGGCCCAACGTGGAATAATTTCAAGCCTATATTCTTGATGATAACTAAATATTGTAATTGTTTCAGGTGTACCGGTTGCGTTCTCGAGACGAGATGTTGCTTTGATACTGGGTATAGTGGACCGTGGTGTTTCGGTCCCTATTAATTCAACTAAAGCATCGGGTGACCTCTATCGTACTTAATTCTCAAAAGAAAAATAACCTACAAGAACAAGACTTGAGGAGTTACTTAAACATTTTTCTAAAAGTGTTGAATCAGAGGATGATGTGTTATTAGTGTGTAAATTTTATATTTTGTATATATTTGTTTGTGTTTTATTTTCGTCTAGTACATATAAGGTTCCTCTAGGTCTTGTAGATATAGTAGATGATTATGACAATCTAGGTAGATTCAATTGGGTAGAAGCTATCCATCAATTTTTGTCTCCACAATTACCTAAGATTGGGGACTTATTTTCATCAACTCAGGGAAACCAGAGCACTACCAACCTCCCTTACCTAAAGGGATTTGCAGGGCTTTTGGCAGTGAGTAGAATTATCTTATTAAATTTTATAATATTTTGATGTCATTAATGTATTTGGCTGGAAAACTTTGTGTAGGCATGGTTTTTGGAGCATATACCAATTCAAAAACCATTCAATGTTGAAGGGCCCCGAATAAATAAGTGGAGGAATATTTCTTCGCATATTAGTAGGGTGAGGGGCCTTGTCGACCGACTCTCGTCCGAAGAGGTAATTATTCTTAAATGTGATCTATCTAAGTTAGATATAGAGGTAGTAACATTTGTGTACTTCATAATTGACAGGTTATTGTTGAATTAATTCCTACCCTACATGAGAACACATTGTTTGAGAACCTTGATATCGGTGATGACATACCACGGCCAATGGAGACATCAGAAGGAGATGTTAGGCTATGTGGTGAATGCATTCTTAAGGACAACCGAATCAAGTAGCTAACAGAGGAGAATATATGTTTGAATGAATGGGTTAAGGAATTACTTTCAATTATTGAAAAAAAAGGCATGGAGGGTCAAGAAAGCTATCCTGTAGTCGATCCTCTTTCTGATCCAGTATCTTGTACACCTAGGAGAGGACGTGACCGAACTCGGTATGATTACAGGGATACTACAATTGACAGTCTAGTATGGCACCAGCTTTTACCTAAGAGGAAGCGGGACAGGAAACAAATATCAAATGTCATGGACAAGGAAAAAAGGAAACTTAGTGAGGAGGATATGGATGAAGCAAGAGGAAACATTTACGGTGTAATGGAAGTCATGTCTGAAGAAGACATAGAGGAGAAAACAAGAAGAACCTCCGAACTATACAAAATGAGGCAACAAGGCATTGATGTAAGTGTGTTAATTTCATTTAAAATACATCAATTGTATTGAATTTGGTCAATAATTAGTTTGGGCTAAATAAATTTTATTGATGTAGTTTGTGAAGAAACATTTTATGAATACAAAAAAGAAAAATCAAGATAAAGAAGTGACCTACCTGATAAATAGATTGGAGAATCTAAAGTAAGTTACAAAATATTATAGTTTAGTTTAGTTAATATATGTTCTTATGTAATATATAATCTTATCAATTTACATGGCAGGTTGGCAAATGAATTTATCTGGGAGGATGCACCCTTTGCTTTGAATTTGCATTCATTCTTACAAATCCTCAATGGAGAGGTTTTTACAAAAGGCGAGGTCATTGATGCCTTTTGTAAAATTTTATTTAGGGGAGCATCCGCATGTGGTTGGCCATACAACAAGTCAATATATTGTTCAACCTTCTTCACAGTAAGTGATGTATATTAATTAAACAGATATATTGTAGAAGACCTAATATTATGATATGGGTATTATTAATTTTGTGAATGCATATTTGTAGGCATCAATCAGATCGTCAAGAAAGATTTCCCTGCAACAAGTGATGAAGACTGATATGCTTGAACAAGGGTTTAGATTTATTTTAATCCCTTTGTGCAGTGATAATACACACTTTCACTTGTTGGCGGTGGATACAGAATCCATGATTTTCAATCATTTTAATTCTCTTGCTAGTGGCCGTAAATATAAGCATGAATTTGACACAGCGGTGAGCTACCTTCCTTTATTCTTATATATGGTCATCATTTTGTCTAAAATGTCATTGATGGTGATTAATAAATTCATGATATGTTTGACAGGTAAAAGAACTTAAACAATATACTCGCGAGGAACATACGGCTATTCATCCGTATCTACAAAGTCATCATCCCTTGGACAAATGACCCTCCGTCAGACAAAAATGTCCCCAACAAGAACATAGGTAACTAAAAGAGGAAGAACTTTCTTATTTTTAAAAATAAGAAAGTATTTTATAAACCCACTTATTGAAATCTAAAAAAGTGTTTGTTAATTTCAGCGTGGACTGTGCCTTCTTTGTCATGCAATATGTTCGATGTCTCCTATATGATGAGAAGATGGATTTCAAACAAGGAGATATGAGTAGAATCAGATTTGAGCTGACAGTTAATATTCTGAGGGACATGTTTTGTAAAACTTGAGATAATCTGAAAGCTGTATTGGTGATGTAAAAATCCATTGCTGTTGATTGACATCCATTTGTATGGAAAAATCTCATTATGTGGATGTTGTTATGATTATGTAGATGTTGTTATTCTATATAATATATTGTCAACAAAAACAAAACAATTGGGTGATGTTTATTCAAATCCAGTTGCTGCACTGTTGTGTGCCAAGTGAAACGGTCAGATATAATAACTGATAATGCACTGTTGTGTGCCAGTTGCTGCACTATTGTGTGCCAAATGATCTATTCTGTCACATCTTGTAGGTAAATATAGAATATTATTCTAAAAATCATTATATAATCTAATCAACAATATATATTATATAAATCAGATATGGGAGGTCCATCGGTGGGTTTTGAGCAAAACCCACTGATGGAACTAAACTAGACCTATATGTTTGGAAAAAATTATAATTTGATGTTTCGGACACCTAATCTACATTCTCCAACTTCAACCCTAACTAGTGATAATGTTTTTTCAGAAATCCAGATATGGGAGGTTCATCAGTGGGTTTTGAGCAAAACCCATTGATGGAACTAAACTAGACGTATAGCTTTGGAAAAAATTATAATTTGAGGTTTCTGACACCTAAAATACTTTCTAGAACCTCAACCCTAACTACAAATAATGGTATTTCAGAAATCCAGATATGGGAGGTCCATCAGTGGGTTTTGAGCAAAATCCACTGATGGAACTAAACTAGACGTATAACTTTGGAAAAAATTTTAATTTGAGGTTTCTGACACCTAAAATACTTTCTAGAACCTCAACCCTAACTACTGATAATGGTATTTCAGAAATCCAGATATGGGAGGTCCATCAGTGGGTTTTGCTCAAAACCCACTGATGGAACTAAACTACACCTATACATTGGAGAAAATTATAATTTGAGATTTAGGAGACCTAAAATACTTTCTCCAACTTGATCCCTAACTGTTGATAATTTTTTTTCATTAATCTAGATATGGGATGTCCATCAGTGGGTTTTGCTCAAAACCCACTGATGGAACTAAACTACACCTATATGTTTGGAAAAAATTATAATTTGATGTTTCCGACACCTAAAATACTTTCTCCAACCTCATCAATGCGTCCTTCAGTGGAGTTGAGGTGTTACAAACCTCAAATAATAATTTCAGGCCCACGTTGGGCCTGAAATAACTTTATTTCAGGCCCAAGGTGGGCCTGAAAGAAGATATTTTAGGCCCTTAGTGGGCCTGAATTAAAAATATTATTTCAGGACCACCCTTAACAATATAATATTTGGACTTCATCCCCCAAGATGGATTACATATTTTATCCCTAAACACTAAAATACTCTCTCCAACCTCACCCCTAACTACTGATAATGGTTTTGTAGAAATCCAGATATGGGAGGTCCATCTGTGGGTTTTCAGCAAAACCCACTGATAGAAATAAACTAGACCTATAACTTTGAAAAAAAATTATCATTTGAGGTTGAGGACACCTAAAATACTTTCTCCAACCTCATCCCTAACTACTGATAATGGATTTTCAGAAATCCAGATATGGGAGGTCCATCAGTGGGTTTTGCTCAAAACCCACCGATGGAACTAAACTAGGCCTATAGCTTTGGAAAAAATTATAATTTGAGGTTTTTGACACCTAAAAAACTTTCTAGAACCTCAACCCTAACTACTGATAATGGATTTTCAGAAATCCAGATATGGGAGGTTCATCAGTGGGTTTTGCTCAAAACCCACTGATGGAACTAAACTAGGCCTATAGCTTTGGAAAAAATAATAATTTGAGGTTTTTGACACCTAAAAAACTTTCTAGAATCTCAACCCTAACTACTGATAATGGATTTTCAGAAATCCAGATATGGGAGGTCCATCACTGGGTTTTGCTCAAAACCCACTGATGGAACTAAACTAGACCTATAGCTTTGGAAAAATTTATAATTTAAGGTTTTTGACACCTAAAAAATTTTCTAGAACCTGAACCTTAACTACAGATAATGGATTTTCAGAAATCCAGATATGGGAGGTCTATCAGTGGGTTTTGCTCAAAACCCACAGATGGAACTAAACTACACCTATAGTTTTGGAGAAAATTATAATTAGAGGTTTAGGACACCTAAAATACTTTCTCCAACCTCATCCCTAACTGTTGATAATGTTTTTTCAGAAATCCAGATATGGGAGGTCCATCATTGGGTTTTGCTCAAAACCAACTGATGGAACTAAACTAGCCCTATAGCTTTGGAAAAAATTATAATTTGAGGTTTCTGACACCTAAAATACTTTCTAGAACCTCAACCCTAACTACTGATAATGGATTTTCAGAAATCCAGATATGGGAGGTCCATCAGTGGGTTTTGCTCAAAACCCACTGATGGAACTAAACTAGGCCTATAGCTTTGGAAAAAATTATAATTTGAGGTTTTTGACACCTAAAAAACTTTCTAGAACCTCAACCCTAACTACTGATAATGGATTTTCAGAATCCAGATATGGGAGGTCCATCAGTGGGTTTTGCTCAAAACCCACTGATAGAACTAAACTAGGCCTATAGCTTTCGAAAAAATTATAATTTGAGGTTTAGGACACCTAAAATACTTTCTCCAACCTCATCCCTAACTGTTGATAATGTTTTTTCAGAAATCCAGATATGGGAGGTCCATCAGTGAGTTTTGCTCAAAACCCACTGATGGAACTAAACTAGGCCTATAGCTTTGGAAAAAATAATAATTTGAGGTTTTTGACACCTAAAAACTTTCTAGAACCTCAACCCTAACTACCGATAATGGATTTTCAAAAATCCAGATATGGGAGGTCCATCAGTGGGTTTTGCTCAAAACCCACTGATGGAACTAAACTAGGCCTATAGCTTTCGAAAAAATTATAATTTGAGGTTTAGGACACCTAAAATACTTTCTCCAACCTCATCCCTAACTATTGATAATTTTTTTTTCATTAATCCAGATATGGGATGTCCATCAGTGGGTTTTGCTCAAAACCCACTGATGGAACTAAACTACACCTATAGGTTTGGAAAAAATTATAATGTGATGTTTCGGACACCTAAAATACTTTCTCCAACCTCATCCCTAACTACTGATAATGGATTTTCAGAAATCCAGATATGGGAGGTCCATCACTGGGTTTTGCTCGAAACCCACTAATGGAACTAAACTACACCTATAGTTAAACCTCAAATTATAATTTGAGGTTTAGGACACCTAAAATACTTTCTCCAACCTCATCCCTAACTACTGATAATGGATTTTCATAAATCCAGATATGGGAGGTCCATCAGTGGGTTTTGCTCAAAACCCACTGATGGAACTAAACTAGGCCTATAGCTTTCGAAAAAATTATAATTTGAGGTTTTTGACACCTAAAAAACTTTCTAGAACCTCAACCCTAACTACTGATAATGGATTTTCAGAAATCCCTAACTGTTGATAATTTTTTTTCATTAATCCAGATATGGGATGTCCATCAGTGGGTTTTGCTCAAAACCCACTGATGGAACTAAACTACACCTATAGGTTTAGAAAAAATTATAATTTGATGTTTCGGACACCTAAAATACTTTCTCCAACCTCATCAATGGGTCCTTCAGTGGAGTTGAGGTGTTACAAATCTCAAATTATAATTTCAGGCCCACGTTGGGCCTGAAATAACTTTATTTCAGGCCCAAGGTGGGTCTGAAAAAAGATATTTCAGGCCCTTAGTGGGCCTGAAATACTTTTATTTCAGGCCCACGGTGGGCCTGAAAGAAGACAATTCAGGCCCACCGTGGGCCTGAATTAAAAATATTATTTCAGGACCTCCCTTAACCATATAATATTTTGACTTCATCCCCTAAGTTGGATTACATATTTTATCCCTAAACCCTAAAATACTCTCTCCAACCTCACCCCTAACTACTGATAATTTGTCAATTTGTCAAAATTTTGAATTCTCATTTTTTCAATATAAGTCAAAATTCTCATTTTTTCAATTTTGAATTCTCATTTTTTCACTATAAGTCAAAATTGATAAAACGAACAATTCTTGAAAATTTATCACAAATTTTTTTTATTATTATTTTAATATTTTCTTCGAAATTTGTGCTACCTTAATTCGAGCAATTTTTTTAAAATTTTTAATTTTTTATCATTAATCAGAATTGACAAAATTAATATTTTCAAAAATTTGTCATAAATTGTTTTTATTATTTTAGTATAATTCTACCTCGAAATTCGTGCAACATTTATTTTGAGCTATTTCTTCCCTTCTCCCACACTACTAATCCAAGACCAAGTCTTGGTATAATTTTTTGTTATTTTGTTTGTGTGCAAGGTTTATATTAAATGGCCAACCAAGAGTGGAACAGTGCACGCCCACCACTATTCTCCGGCGAGAACTTCACGTTTTGGAAATGTCAAATGGAGTCCCTTCTGAAGGCCCACATGGACTTATGGCGGATCATCCAAACGGGATTTTCTTTTCCCATAGAAGATGAGTCATCAATCGAGTGGGACAAACTCGATGAACGCACCCTCAACCAAATCGAGATTGATGCAAGGGCAACTGCAATCCTACAATGTGGCTTAACCGAGGAGCAACTCGAGCTAGTAGGTCCATGCAGATGTGCTAGAGAAATCTGGGAAAAATTAGTTAACCTTCATCAAGAGATCTCAGATGAAGAAGAAGATCAGGTAAATTATCTTGCCCTTTCAGTCCAAGCACAAATAACCGAGTCAGAATCTGAACCCGAATCCAAAATCGAACCAGAATTAGACGACGAATTGACTGAGACGGTAACCGATTTCGAATTCTTTTCAAATTTAGAATTAAAAAATCAAACAGATACTATAATGGTCGAGGAAGGTGTAAATTTTATTGCAGGGAAAACTCTTAAAGAACCACCAAAGAAGGAGCTTCAACCGGTACCCGAGTCCGACTCAGACACAGAATCAGAAGATGAGCCTAGATCCGAGGCGGCAAGAATCAAGGGGGAGATTCCCAATAAGGAACCAAAAGGTAAAAGTATAAAATCAGATTTTAATCATGTAATTTGTTACACATGCAGGGAGAGAGGGCACTACCAAAGTGTGTGCCCGACTCGTAAGATTCGAACGACACCACCGACGGCGACAAAGGAATCAGTTCCAAAAGCACGAAAGGACAAAAGTCGCATTCAATGCTTCAAGTGTCAGGAGTTCGGGCATTACAAAAGTGAATGCACTACCAAGAATGCCGAACAAATAATCAACAAAGGTAAATTTACAGTATTTGAAAATCCGTTATTTACCTTGAATAATGTGATTGATTCATGTAACTTAATTAAAACAAATGTCAGAAAATTGAAACAAGAAAATGAAACCCTAAAACATAAGGTCAATAAGTTAGAAAATTTAATTCATAATCTTGCTGATTTCGAAAATCCGGAGTATTACTCCAATTGTGACCTTACTTAGACAATTGTTTGTTTTAATTATGTGTTTCTTTTTTTTATTTATTTATTTTTTTCCTTAGAGTTAGGAATGGTTAGTATAAGGACTGAACCAACTTAACTGAAATTTGACAACATAGTATTGGGTGGCGGTGAGATGATAGTACGTTAGGGAAACCAATTCTAATAAGATCAAGTCTACTTGGTCTCTTTAGGCTAGTGAAACTAGCCGAAGCTACCGATCTAAGACCCAAACTAGTTAGACCAGAATTTACCAAAAAGTAATTTTGAAGATGAAATTTCACTAAAAGGCTTTGTCTAGGAAAGGGTTGATGATCCAATAAGGCTACGGCCAAAGAAGGCCTTGTGCCTCGCCAAGACCTGGAAGCCAATTTTTGAAATTCAAATTCAATTTACTCTTTGTTAAATTCGAATCTAACACAAATTTTCAGTTAATTTTAGATTCAAATATCTCTTTTCAAAATAAACTTAAATTGGGTTTAAAAAATTAATTTAACCTTTCAAAATTAATCATGACCTTTTCAAAATAAATCTTTCTATTAAAATATGCATCTCACAAAACAGTTAAGGATATCCTGTTTTGTCACTTAGAAATGGGTGAGATGCTTAGGACCTAAAAGTTGAGTCCAACCCAACCAACTAATTCAGATTAATCAAACTAAAATTAAATCTTAATCAAATCAATTAAATTCAATTAAATCTTAATTAAATCAATTAAATTCAATTAAATCTTAATCAAATCAATTAAATTCAATTAAATCTTAATCAAATCAATTAAATTTAATTAAATCTTAATTAAATCAATTAAATTCAATTAAATTTTAATTAAATCAATTAAATTCAAATCAATTAAATTCAATTAAATCAATTAAATTTAATTCAATCAAATTCAAATTTAATTCAACTGAACAAACTTAACCCTCTAAATTTTGATTTTCACAAAAATCAAATTTAACTTTTTAACTAAGAGTTAATATTTCAAATCATTGTAATTAAAATCATGTCTCTTTTGTTCACTAACCTGAAATTTATTTCATAACATTTATTTCTTTCCTTTACTATTATACAAACATTTTTTTTGAAAATTAGTTTACTCTTGTATGGCAAAAAGTAACCCTAGGGATTACTTAGGATATTTTCTTTTTGTCTACAGTCCGGGCTTAGATATTTATTTTTTTGGACTTAAGAAATTTTTTTTTGTTTTCAAATAATCACTATATTTTTCGAAAATTGTGCTTTACAAAAAAAAACCATTATCATTTCAAAATGTTTTTTTGAAAACGGGGCTTATGCTTTCAAATTATCTTCATTTCAAATTGAATTTTCTAAAATTATATTACCATGATAGTATTCAAAACTATTCTTTTGATTTTAGTAAACCCTAAAGACACAAAGGAAGGTCTACTTAATAATCTATAAAGACTCCGAGAATGTGTCAAATTTAGGGGGAGTCTAAATTAAAAGAAATTATTTCTAACAAGTTTGAAATTATTAGATAATTCGTATAATTTGAATCAAACCTTAAGACTCAGAGGAAGATTGCTTGTAGTCAACAAGCTTCCTAGGACTGGGTCGAGTTAAGTGGGAGATCAAATTAAAAGAATTATTGAGCATTTTCAAAATTATATGTTTTCATGCATTGCACTTTTAAAATCCTTTTGAAAACTTAAATAATTACTCTTTCAAAATACTATCATGTAAAATCATTTTGCTTATATATATCATCACTTACAAAATTTTACGTGACTTTGGAATACTTTTAAAAATCTATTGAGAATACTTTTGAAATTAATATTTACTTGACTTTGGAAAATTTTCCAGGACACTTAAGGAAAGGTCCTTGTAGTTAACAAGGCTTCCTAGGATTGTGTTAGACTGGAAAATAAACCAAGTCTAGAAAAATATTGTGCCTCCAAAGTTGATACATTTTTCAAAATATACTTGCATATATTTTCAAAATACTATCATTTTGGCTTATCAAAATTCTTTTGGAAATAATATTTACTTGAGTTGGAAAATTTCCAGGACACTTAAGGAAATTTCCTTGTAGTTAACAAGGTTTCCTAGGTTTGTGTCAGACTGGAAAAGAAACCAAAGCAAGTAAAAGATTATGTGTAAGTACTTTCAAAAAGATAAGTCAAGTAATTTTAGTAATTTTCTTTAATATTTTAAAAGTACTTATGTTTTTCAAATTCATAATATCTTTCAAAATACTTATGCCTTTCAAAAGCTCAATAAAGTACTTGCATTCTTGTGCATTTTTCAAAATATTCAGAACAAATAAACTTATTGTTTATCATATACACTTGACTCCAATTATGATTTTGAACAAAATTTTTCAGTCTTTCTAATTTTTTTTTAAATTATCAGAACACTTGACATTACTTCGCTCAATTTTTTTTTCACAAGCTCTGATACACAAATTTAAATTTCTTTCAAAATATATTTTTCAAATTTTTTTGATATAAGACCAAGGGGGAGAGTAGAAAAAGTGAAATTAAAAATTTCTTTCTTAAAATTTTTTTCCCCTTTTCAAAGAAAGTTTTTCTTAGAATGGTCTAAAACATAAGGAGAAGAATTTCACATTAAGGGGGAGAAAAAGGAAAGAGAGAAAGGAATCTTTTTTAACAAGTGCTTCAAAAATTTCGAAGTATTTCTAAGTGTTTTCAAATTTTTTTTAGTACATATTTTTCTCCTAACTAAAATTTTTATTAGTAAAAAAAAAAATTATATTCCCAATTCTCAAAATTTGAAACCTTGTTTAAGGGAAATCTAGATTCAAAACTTTGAAAAATTTTTCCTACAATTTGAAACAAGTTTTGAAAATGCTTTTACTCCATTTTTTTTAAAAACACTTTGTTAAAGACATGAAGCACTTAGGAAAACTCAAAAATCCCTGTTAGATACCTTAAACACCCATGTTTGTTTTTGATATATGTCAAAGGGGGAGGAAAGGTCAAAGTTAAGGGTTAAAGGTCAAAGTTAAGGGTTATAACACAAGTATTCAGGGATTTAGGGGGAGTATAATTTTTTTTTAATCTACACTTATATACTGTTCATACTCCATCATTTCTTAAATGTTATGTGTTTATACTTAACTTTGAATTGTGTTGCCATAAATCAAAAAGGGGGAGATTGTTGGTGCAGGAAGCACCGTATCGAACCTTGTTTTGATATTGGCAAAGGATTCAAAGTTAAGTTTGTTTGTGATCTAACATGTCTCTTGAGTGTGCAGAGTACAAAGCCCTAGCGAAGGACTGCTAGGCACCTGGCGAAGGACTGCCAGTATCCAAGACCTAGCGAAGGACTGCTAGGCACCTGGCGAAGGACTGCCAGTATCCAAGCCCTAGCGAAGGACTGCTAGGCAACTGGCGAAGGACTGCCAGTATCCAAGCCCTAGCGAAGGACTGCTAGGCAACTGGCGAAGGACTGCCAGTATCAAAGCCCTAGCAAAGGACTGCTAGGCACCTGGCGAAGGACTGCCAGTATCCAAGCCCTAGCGAAGGACTGCTAGGCAACTGGCGAAGGACTGCCAGTATCCAAGCCCTAGCGAAGGAATGCTAGGCACCGGGCGAAGGACAGCTCGGCATCCAAGACCTGGCGAAGGACCGCGAGGCAAAAGTCCAACCAAAGGAGCGGTTGGCATCAGGTAAACTCTCCCGAGAGGAGTAGGTGAGGACGCGTTCCCCGTCGAGGGAACAGTAGGCGTCGGTTCGACCTAGGGTTCCATTTAGGAAGCCCAAAGTCAGAACCAAGACAGCTAAGGCTGTATAATCTTATATTTTACTGCTTTATGTTGTTTTCGGACTAACCCTGGATGCAGGACAAAAGGAACGAGTGTCTGCAGCTCAGAGAGCCTCAATGGAGTGAGGCAGCAGCTGAGTAGGGCGCCCTGAGTGTCCAGGGCGCCCCCAAGGTGAACAAGAAACAAATGAAGCAAGAAGGAGCTTCGGCTGACTACTGGCCGGGGCGCCCTCAACAGCCAGGGCGCCCTCAGCAGCCAGGGCGCCCTCAGCGCCCAGGGCGCCCTCAGCAGCAACGGCGCCCCGCGCCCATGTCAGCGGAGTCAATCACCCTTATCCAGCCGAGAAGCCAGCGCGGAAAAAGTCAAGCAAGGCGCCCTCAGCGTCCAGGGCGCCCCCAGGGTCAAACCTCATCCCTATTCGGGTGGGATAAAGCTTGACCGAGAGGATTAGGGATCGCTTGACACGTGGCAGGGCGCCCCCGACGTCCAGGGCGCCCCGAGGTGCTATACATAGCCCCCAACGCCCAAGCTTCGGAACATAACTTCTGAATCAACTCTTCTACTCTCTTCTGCACTCGCGCCTCGCCTCGGAGTCATTCCAACTCGTGCTGACGATGTCCCGCTGCTCAGAAAAAGTCGATCTACCCCGGACGTCGGTAAAAGAGCTATTTTAAAGTTTACTGTACTTAATTCTAATTCTGTAATCTTTTGTAAACGACTTTGCGCCTGATATAGAATTGCCCAAAGTAAACGGTCAACGACCGTGGGCCTTGGAGTAGGAGTCGACCCAGGCTCCGAACCAAGTAAAAACGACTGCGTCTCTGTGTTATTACTGTTTCTTATTTTCCGCTATGCACCTGCTCTTAATTTTTCAAAAAACGAATACCGATATTCACTCCCCCCCTCTATCGGTTCTATCGATCCAACAGTATAACTAATTTTAATTATAATAAAAAAAATACTTGAATCAAATATCAGATAAGTTTGGAGATAAAAAAATATCATAGAGGAACCCTGAAACAAAAATCAAATCAATATATTAGTAGACTATATAAAGAGAATAAATATATTTTACAATGTTTAATATATGAAAAAAAAACACACATCCAACGATACATTATTCGTAAATTAAAAAGTTAATATGTAATTGAACATACCTAAAAAGAATCTTAATCAGCCGAGTGAGAGGGTCCTAGAGTGTCCTGTGATGGCGGACGAGACAAAGAAGCTAGGAGGGATCGCATATGAATAATGAGTTCTCTATTTTCTTCCATAAGCTTTTGACACTTCTCATCTCTCCTTGCATTATCAGCGACCCTCGTCGGTTCATCTGCGGCTCTTCTCTCGTTCTCAACGGTCATCCATTCCGCCATCTCTCCTCGTATTGATTGAACTTGAGTGCGCAAGTCTCGATTTTCTTCTAATATGCTGTGTATCTCACTAGAATAAGTTGAACGGTAACTGAAATGACCCTTGAAGTCCTCAAGTGATCATCAAATGCAACTTTTGCCTGAGAGCCAAGGTCGTAGAGGGTGGAGTTCTTTATCCACCGACAACATCATAATATATGTCATTAAGTGCGTTAGTGGACCGAAATTGTGACTCTCCCCTCTCTACTACAGGCTGAGATGCTTAAGCGACTTTTTCAGTGATTTTCGCCTATATTGTAAAATATAACATGATTAAAAAGTAATTCAATGAAAAGTACTAAAGGTAAGCAAAATAAAAACTAAGTAATATTCTTACATAAATGGCCGCAGAACGAGAATCAACGAATGCGCTATCTTTTTTTTTGTGGGTTTTCATAAAGACCTCTAAACTGGTGGATGGTCGAGCTAGCTCTCGTTACTGTATATAAATATATATTAGGCAAATATCATACAAGGATGGTAATAAATGAAAATTGTACTTTGTATCAACTTTAAATTAGACTCACTAAATCAAGAGCATGCTTATCCATAGATTTGGAACTAGACGTATGTCGAGCAGTTCCGGTACTCGGGCCACCTGACTCGGTGTTTCTATTAGCTCGAGCCTTATTAGCATTTTTTCCCATCTCTGTTTAGCCTAGGTGGCCGTCCATGCACTCCATATCTCCTCAGAAACATACGTCTGTGTTATGCCCTTTTGTTTGACATAATAGATGTAGTCTTTGTAAAGTTTGCCACAATAAATGTTCTGTATTGCTTTAAAAATTTCCTCCTAGCCCTCCTCTCATGTATATCTTTTCTGCAATTATAAATTAAAAATTTAGCATAGTAATGAGTAAATATAATATAAAAATCAAATATATATTAATTGCTTACTACAGATTTATTATAATAAAATATCTTCATTTCATGATCTACATGCTTCCATGTTGTAGATCTGCATGCTCGTTCTTTAAATTTACTTGTGATATAATTGGAAACCCTATGACCATCTAGAGTAAAACTACATGACAAAAAATAAACATATTAATAAGATATTAAAAATAATATATGAACATTAATTACTAATAACAACAAATACTTACACTTCTCCAATAACTCGTAAACACGATGGCCATGGGGAATTACTGCCTGCTGCTCTGCCATAAAAATGTCTAGAAAATAATATATAATAACACATCATAATAAAGGTGAGCAACAAGGTAATAAAAATATAAAATAATATGAAAGCATAACTTACTTGATGAGCAATAATGATACTATTTAAATATCATTGGCATCTATGTCCTCATCACTAGACTCTGATAGTTCAACAAGAATCTCACTGCTGGACATCTCTCTATCATCTATATTCTTATAAGTCACATTAACATCTACAAGTAAATCAGATGTGGATAGGAGTTATGAATCAACTAAATGTCTCTCTACTTTGTCATTCTAAAATGCATCATGATTTTAAACAGTGATGGTGTTCGACATTTGTATAGTCGAGCGAGGTTTCATTCGAAAAACAGACAACCATTCACTAGATCTTCTTCTTTTTGTAGAGTATTCAAGATAAAAAAATTTGACTCACTTGTACGCCAAAAATGAAAGGTTCAAATTTGTTGAACCTTCTATTTTTATTAACCTCCACTAATTTATAGTTTGAGTGTATTCTTGTACCTGTTCTTGGGGTCGGATCATACCATGAATATTTGAACAACACACCGTTTTATAGGTAATGCAGAATATTTAATCTTTATGATTTTTTTATGTCTACCATAGTAATCAAACTCTGTGTTATTGTTGTCGATATATCCTTTAAAACAAATTCCAGAATTATATGTTAATCTTTGTGAATCTCGTTGTGTCATGTGAAATCTTGGCCATTAACATAGTATCTAGAGTAGACCTTTATTTTATGGAGCGAAGATTCATTATTCTATCATCTTGCACATTTGATATTCTGCGATCTTTCACCTACATAAATTATAATATAAATTAGGACCGAATTGAATAGACATAAATATATAAATTTTTTGACGATATTGCAACTTACATATATTTTAAACCATAATGCAAATTCAGCCTCTAACTTTTCAGCGACCTCACTTGCACCAAGTGATGGATTTTGTATATATAGTTGTTGTTCGTATAAGTTGTGAAAGAAAGATATTTTAAGACAATTGGAATATCAAGCAAACAATTAAAATACTATACTAAATCATTAGAGAAGTCAACTTACTTTATGTATGGTTTGACCTCATCACAATTTAAGAGTATGTATGTTCTTGCAGCATCGCAATCCTGTTCAATTAACCATCTAGATATAGATGCACCCATTTGCTTACTAGGAAAGTTGAAAATAGAAAGCATTGATGGGCCATTCAGTTGAGCATCATCAAAATTTCTAAGACACTTATGATATTTGATTTTCACATTGTCAGCAAAATAATAGAATAAAAAAGAAGATGCTTCTTCAACTAGATAGACATTACATATTGATCCTCAACTCTTGCTTTGTTATGAACATTATTCTTTAATTTTCTCAAAAATCATTCGAATGGATACATCCATCTGTACTGTACATGACTAGCTATTTGTGCCTCATATGGTAAATATGTTGGTGCAAAGTGCATCAGTTATGAACAGTCAACCTCTAGTGTTTTGATATTTGGCAATATACTAAGGTCTAGTCAAAATGA
Source organism: Boesenbergia rotunda (assembly GCA_024364735.1). NCBI lineage: Eukaryota > Viridiplantae > Streptophyta > Magnoliopsida > Zingiberales > Zingiberaceae > Boesenbergia > Boesenbergia rotunda. The sequence goes on along the minus strand of JAGFNQ010005877.1, from coordinate 141,352 downwards.
TAAAGGGTTAACCAAACAGGACCTGATGTTTGGTAAGGTAACCCAGGTTTGATCAGTTTGACAAAGGGTTAGCCAAACATGACCTGATGTTTGGCAGTAACAATATACCATGGTTTAGTCAAAATGATCAAGGGTTAAGCCAAACAGGACCTGATGTTTGGTAGGGTAAACTCAGGTTTGATCAATTTGATAAAGGGTTAAGCCAAACAGGATCTGATGTTTGGCAGAGTAAATAAAACCTAGGGTTGGTTAGGTTGACCAAGGGATTAAACCAAACTAGACTTGAGGTTTGGGATGATACTTACCTGAAGGTTGGAAGAAGTCTAGTCAGGATTAAGACGACTAGCAAAGAAGTCATTATGAAGGAAGAAATTCTAGTGAGTGAAGCTATGTGGAAGAAATCCTAGTGAGTGAAACTAGGTGGAAGAAATCCTAGTGAGTGAAGCTAGGTGGAAGAAATCTTGGTGAGTGAAGCTGGGTCCTAGTGAGTGAAGCTAGGTGGAAGAAATCCTAGTGAGTGAAGTTCGGTCCTAGTGAGTAATGTTAGGTGGACGAAGTCCTGGTGAGTGAAGCCGAGCAAGAAGTCTTGGTCCAGGGGACTGAGCACGAAGTCCTGGTCGGGGATCGGGCAACGGAGTCTTTGCCGAACGAGGACTACGGGCAGAAGTAGAGACGGGTCGAGGTCGGACGTCTCAAGATCCGGGAGTCTCGGAGGGCGAGCACGAAGTCCTGGTCGAGGATCGGGCAAAAGACTTAGCTGAGCGGGGATCACGGACAGAAGTAGAGGCGGGTCAAAGTCGGACATCTCAAGATCTGGGTTCTCGGAGGCTAAGCAAAAGTCCAACCGGAGGTCCCGGTTGGCAAAGGTAACTTCTCCAGGGTGGAGTAGGTAAGGACTCGTTCCATGGGAAAGGGAACAGTAGGCATCGATTCGACCTAGGGTTTCGGTTGAAATCTAAAATCAAAATCAATAAACTAAGGCATAAAATTATTTGTATGTTTGTCTTGTGTTTGTTGTCTTATAGGTACCTAGAGTTGGAGGCAAGATAGGAAAGCAAACACAGGTGATGGGGTTGAGCATCCCATGGTTGACACGTGGACTGAAGAAGCAATGTGGCAAGATCCACCGAGTCTGAACGACTCTCTCTCTCTGACTCCCGAGACCTCCTCGAGAAGGTAGACTCCCAAGATCATCTTGGGCAGACCTACTCTTGAGATCACCCCGGGAAGACAAACGCCCGAGGTCACCTCGGGAGGATAGGTCCTCGAGATCACCTCTGGAAGATAGACGACCGGGACCCTCCCGGGCCAAAGGACCCCGAGATCACCTCGGGGTAGCGGAGCCCAAGGATCATCCTATCTGATGGCCTAACCTTAAGTAATCATCCCCTTTTTCTAGATCTGTGGATAATTACCATCAATAATTATGGGATAATCATGGCCCATAATATGTAGCCATTAAAGCCTTAATTATCGCAACGACCTGAATTTAATTGCTGTAAGGACCGTTACAAGGATTATCCAGTAACCAACAATTGAGGGGACGTGGAGAAGAACGTGGGGACACGTGTGACCACCGCCTCAGGTATATAAGGTAGTCCAACCCCCCCAGGTAAAGGGGTTACATTCATCTTATCATACTACTCCTTAGTTCTTTTCCTTCCACATACTCGAGTGTTGACTTGAGCGTTGGAGTGGGCTCCGTCAGAAAATCTCCGGTGTGTTCCCATTAACGCTCGTGTTAATCTTGCAGGGTGAGAGCTCCTTCCCTTTCATTATCATCCTCGTGGGTTGGACTCTGGTGATTGGTCATTTGTGTTGATTCCTTCTGGAATAAATTTGGCGCCGTCTGTGGGAAACATCAATCAAAGCACCAGAAGAAGCACCAATGACAGAGTCGGAGGGACAACCCATCGTTCTGGCGAAAGAGGAATTGGATAGCCTGGTGGCCAACGCTGTTAAAGGGGCGCTCGAACAACACTAAATCGAGCAGGCCGCCTCATGGAGAGTGGCTTCTGGACAAGGGGAGATCCCCAGGATCTCCACCTTGCATCCTCAACAACGGAGTTCTGTCTCACCACCGGTGGGACACGCTGGAGCAGTTCCGGTATACCAGCTGGATTCTCTGGTAGATTTGGAAAAGACCAACTCAGTAGCCTCCAGTGCACTGAGGCAAGAGGAAGGACTACGGAAGAGGGAGGAACCTAAGGCCTTCCAAAAGGCATCCTCCATCCCTTTCTCACTGGAGATTGTGGAAGATATTATGCCGAAGTAGTTCCGCGGGCCTGGAATTGTCGACTACGATGGGAAGACGGGCCCTGAGGATCACGTCTGTAAATTCAGGAACGCGACCCTTTTGCACTAGTATACAAATGGTGTTAAGTGCCTAGTGTTCTTGAACACATTGTCGGGAGCCGCTTAGAGATGGTTCCAAAGACTTCCGTAGGGTTCTATAAGCTCTTTTCTGGAGTTTAGAACCACGTTCTTGTATCACTTTGCAAGCAGCCGTTGCTATCAGAAGACGACGTTGAATTTCTTCACCCTCAAGCAGAAGGCGAAAGAACCTCTGAAGGATTACATACAGAGGTTCAATCGAATTACACAGGATGTGCCAACCGCGATATCAGAGATCCAGGTTAGAGCCATCACTCAAGGTCTCTTCGAGGGAGACTTCTTTCGATCATTGGTGAAGAAGCTGCCAACTAGCTTCGATGACTTTCTGGGGCGCTTAGTTAAGCATGTCAATGTCGAGGAAGTGCAGCAGGCCCACCGTAAAGAACTAGCTGGAGCTCCTGTGGCGATCCCGATCCAGTCAAAGAGGAAGGAACCACCAGGACCGATCCGGGCAAAAGACTCTCAGTCTGAGAGGGATCAATGGGCCGGTAAGAAAAGGCTCATAGAGACGGTGGACACACAAGAACCCGAACCGTCGAAGAGGTACTGTGATTTTCATGGCAGTACCACGCACTCCACAGAAGAGTACCACGCTTTGAAGAAGAGGATGACGAAGGAAACAGATAGTAAGCCCCAGAAACGATGGAGGGAGATGGGGTATCGCTGGAGATCCCCGAGAAGGAGTCTTTCTCCTCGCGAGCGACCATTAGGAGGTGAAGGACCCCGGCGACCATCCCGATCACGTTCCAGGGGGAGAAGCCGAGAGGTGGCACCTCGTCGATCCCCCTCTCTTGAGCGAGACCCTAGGAAAGGCAAGGCTCCTATGTGAGGCCCTCCTTCAAGGCACGTAGGAGTGATCTCCGGAGGTCCAATTGGAGGAGATTCGAACCGAGCAAGGAAAGCTCATACCCGATGGCTGGAGAATTACTCCATCGGGATGAGCAGTAGCCAGTGCCAAGGCCCTGTCATCTCATTCGATCCAGATAACGTGGAGGACGTGGAGACGCCTCATGAGGACGCCTTGATAATTCTCCCACGCATAGCTAATTATGAAGTTAAGCGTGTCTTTGTGGATACAGGTAGTTCTGTAAACATCCTGTACAAGGCGACCCTGGACCAGATGCAGATCGACGGAGATGAGCTGCGACCAGTATCCACTCCACTCTTAGACTTCATAGGGTACCGGGTGCAGCCAATAGGCCAGATTTCTCTATCTCTGTCATTGGGAGATGGCACGCCGGAGCGGATGAGGAGGACTCCCTTCCTGGTCGTGGATACACCCTCCTCCTACAATGCTATCCTCGGACATCCCGCGCTCAGTGTTCCAGACGGTGGTCTCAGTCCACCACCAGAAGATTAAGTTCCTGGTGGGCGATCAAGTAGCCGAGATCAAGGGAGACTAGCTAGCTTCCCGACGATGTTACAACAGGGAGGTCAGGTCGGAAACCTGAAAGAACATGAAGGCTGAAGAAACTCTGCAAGTTGATCTCGCCAACCCTTGAGAGGAGGAAGGATCCAGAGAAGAACAGAGGGATGTCGAGAGTGAAGAAGTCCAAATACACCCTCACCAGACGGGGGGAGTTACAAAGATTTGCTGCTGACCTCCTACTGGAGTTGAGAAGCTGGCTGATCGTCTGCATCCAGAGTCATCGGGATGTGTTCGCTTTGGCTACTGAGGAGATTCAAGGAGTCCCCCCAGCCTTGTCCATGCATCATTTGCATGTGACCCCTGGGGCTCGACCAGTAAAATAGAGACGAAGGCATTTTGCACCCGAGCAGGATAAAGCTATCAGAGAGGAAGTCACCAAGTTGCTGAAAGCTGGCCACATCAGAGAAGTTCAATTCCCGACTTGGTTAGCCAATGTAGTTCTTATCCCTAAGCCCGGGGGTAAATGACGGGTGTGTATTGATTTTTGAGATCTCAATAAAGCCTGCCCTACAGACTGCTACCTTCTGCCTCGTATAGATAGACTAGTAGATTTTACCTCTGGTTGTGAGTTCATTTCCATGCTAGACGCCTACCTACCAGGGGTACCACCAGGTTCCTCTCGCACCTGAAGACCAAGAAAAAGTCAGCTTTGTGATAGTAGATGACATATATTGCTATAATGTCATGCCTTTCAGATTGCGCAATGCTGGGGCAACCTACCAGCGCATGATGGACAAGGTCTTCAGGCATCATATCGAGAGGAACATTGAAGTCTATGTAGATGACATCCTGGTCAAGACCAACAAGGGCAAGGATATGGTAGTTGACCTGGAAGAGACCTTCGCCACTCTGAGGGCTAACTGGCTGAAGTTGAACCCGACCAAGTGTCTGTTCGGGGTAAAGAGCGGTCGGTTCCTAGGCTACATGGTGACTGAGAGGGGGATTGAGGCCAATGCTGATAAGGTGAAGGTCATCCTTGATATGCCCTCTCCTCACAACTTCAGGGAGGTATAGAGGCTGAACGGCAGGATTACAGCTCTGTCTAGGTTCATCTCCAAGTCTGCCGATAGGACCCTACCCTTCTTCAAGATTCTGAGAAAGGCAGTCAAGTTTGACTGGGACGACCAGTGTGAGAAGGCATTCGCAGATCTGAAAGCTTACTTGGCGGAGCTCCCTGTCCTTTATAAGCCAGTGGAATGGGAGACCTTGTTCGTCTACCTGTCCGCGCTGAGCAAGCAGTGGGCTCTGCACTCATTCGAGAGGAAGGCACGGTGCAGTACCCAGTCTACTTCTTCGGACACCTCTTGAAAGATGCAGAGACACACTACACCATGATGGAGAAGTTGGCCTACGCTCTGGTCCTAATGGCTCGGAGGCTCAGGCCATATTTCCTAGCACACCCGATTGTGGTTCTCACCAATATGGAAGCCTCGGGTAGATTAATCAAGTGGACTGCGGAGCTGAGCGAGTATGGAATTGAGTATCAGCCTCGTACTGCCATCAAGGTGCAGGCCCTTTCGGATTTCATGCTCGAATCTATCCCTGAGCCCGAAGCCGAAGGAGTCTGGAAGATCTATGTAGACAGGTCTTCCAACAGCAGACATAGCGGAGTCGGAGTGTTAATGGTCTCCCCCCGAGGGATACATTACATTTATCCATTCGACTCCACTTCAAAGCCACCAACAATGAAGCTGAATACGAGACGATCCTAGCAGGCCTGCAAGCAGCCAAGCATGTGGGAGCTGCTCGGGTCGTTGTACATTCGGACTCTCAGCTTGTGGCACAGCAAATAAAGGGCGACTTCGAAATAAAGTGTGAACGCTGCAGAGGTATGTAGCCCTCTATGAGCAACTAAAAGCTTCTTTCACGGAGGTTATCCTGCAGAAGATCTCCCGGGCAGACAATGTCAAGGCAAATGAGCTAGCCAAGTTGGCTAGCTCCATCTCGGCCTGGCAGCTAGATGAACCTAGTGCCCCTGAAGAGACTGTAGCTCAGATTGGAGAAGAGGCGGAAGGCAATACCGTAGCCGATTGGAGGGATCCATATGTGGAGTTCCTACGCAGCGGGAACGCTCCAAGCATGGACCAAGGAGTCCAACTATTCCGCCGCTGGGCTGCCAGATTCACATTAGTCAGAGATCAACTATACAGGAGAGCCTTTGCCCGACCACTCCTCAAATGTGTCGGGCCAGAGGAAGCCGACTATGTGATGCGAGAAGTACATGAAGGCATTTGCGAAGCCACATTGGGGGAGGTCTCTGTCTAGGAAGATTATCCTGGCAGGGTACTTTTGGCCCACTCTGCAGGCCGACGCTCTCAAGTTCGTGGCCGGATGCGAGGCCTGCCAGAAACATCAACATGTGACTCATCGACCGACCGAGCCCTTGCGAGTCTCCACAGTGTCCTGCCCATTCGATCAGTGGGGAATGGACATTGTAGGCCCATTTCCCATCAGACCTCAGCAAAAGAAGTTCCTGCTAGTTCTCGTGGACTATTTTTCCAAATGGGTGGAAGCTGAGCCTCTGGCACACATCACGGAGGCTGCTGTGATGAAGATCCTATGGAAGGATATTGTCTGCAGATATGACATCCCTCACAAGCTGGTGTCGGATAATGGAAGGCAGTTTGCGGGCGCAAACTCAAAGAATGGTGCGAGGGGCTAGGTATTCGCCAGCCTTCACGTCGGTCGCGTACCCTCAGGGCAATGGCCAAGCCGAAGTCGTTAATCGGGAAATCCTCAGAGGACTCAAGATAAAGCTAGATCACGTTGGAGGTAGCTGGGTCGAGGAGCTCCCCAGCATCTTGTGGTCCTACCGTACCACTCCACGAGAAGGAACTAGCCAGAGTCCTTTTCAGCTGGTGTATAGAGCTGAGGCCGTGATTCCGGTGGAGGTAGGCGAGGAGTCCGCCCGGCGGCAACACTATAACAAAGAGGACAACGATCAAGAGTGGCTGATCGACCTAGATCTCGTGTCAGAGGTCCGTGATAAAGCAGCCGCCCGTCTTGAAGCGTACCGACAACGTATGCAACAAGCCTACAATCGCCGAGTAATTGCCCACAGCTTTGAAGTCGGAGACAAGGTCTGGAAGAGGATCAAACCAGTCGGCGACCCGGGGAAGCTGGAGCCTCAGTGGGGCGGACCCTACATCATCACCAGAAATCTCACAGGAGGCAACTACTATCTGGAGGATGACAAAGATTAAGGGGCTAGAGAGGCCATGGCATGCCAATCATCTCCGACCTTATCGTACTCGGTGAGATTTTGAGTAGTTCACATCCAACTTGTATTCTTGTTGGCACTGCCTTGTAGTTCAATAAACAAACAAATGAAATCTTATTTGAAGAACACCGAGTACTTGCCTGCTAAAACCCTACTACCTCACGGTGATCCGGATGCCCAAGGTGAATAGGCTTGGTTCGGGTGCTGCGGATGCCTGACCAAGAGCTATTAAAACCCTACTACCTTGCGGTGCTACGGATGCCCGAGGTGAGTAGGCTTGGTTCGGGTGCTGCGGATGCCCGACCAAGAGCGGTTAAAACCCTACTACCTCGCGGTGCTGCGGATGCCTGAGGTGAGTAGGCTTGGTCCGGGTGTCACGGATTCCCGACCAAGAGCGTTTAAAACCCTACTACCTCGCGGTGCTGCGGATGCCCGACCAAGAGCTGCTAAAACCCTACTACCTCACGGTGTTGCAGATGCCCAAGGTGAGTAGGCTTGATCTGGGTGTTGCGGATGCCCGACCAAGAGCTGCTAAAACCCTACTACCTCACGGTGCTGCGGATGCCCGAGGTGAGTAGGCTTGGTCCGGGTGCTGTGGATGCCCGACCAAGAGTTGTTAAAACCTAACTACCTCGCGGTGCTGCGGATGCCCGAGGTGACTAGGATTGGTCCGGGTGCTGCGGATGCCCAAGGTGAGTAGGCTTGGTCCGGGTGCTGCGGATGCCTGACCAAGAGCTGTTAAAATCCTACTTCCTCGCGGTGCTGCGGATACCCGAGGTGAGTAGGCTTGGTCCGGGTGTTGCAGATGCCCGACCAAGAGCTGTTAAAACCCTACTAACTCGAGGTGCTGCGGACGCCCGAGATGAGTAGACTTAGTCTAGGTGCTACGGATGCCCGACCAAGAGCTGCTAAAACCATACTACCTCGCGGGTTGCAGATGTCTGGGTGAGTAGGCTTGGTCCAGGTGCTGCGGATGCCCGACCAAGAGCTATTAAAACCCTACTATCTCACGGTACTGCGGATGCCCGAGGTGAGTAGGCTTGGTCCGGGTGCTGCGGATGCCCGACCAAGAGCTCTTAAAACCCTACTACCTCGCGGTACTGCGGATGCCCGAGGTGAGTAGGCTTGGCCGAGGCATTGCGGATGCCTGGCCAAGAGCTGCTTGACCCCTACTACTTCATGGTATGGTGAATGCCAGAGGTGAGGAGAACTGGTCAGGGTGCTGCAGATGCCCGACCAGCAATCAACCCATAAGCTTACCAGGTTAGAAACGATGCCATCAAATACTGGAGGCAAATATGATATATATTCATTACTAGAAGAACTTATATGACAGAGGTAATAAGTTTCCTTCTTTACTTCTGAGTGAAATACATTTTCAATGGCATCCCATGAAAGTACGGAATACAAGTATAGGTAGAGGATACAAGCAGAGGACCTTGAAGAAAGCGACTCACTCCTTTGTCCAGGCTCTCCTTTAGTGTTGTGCCATTTCCTTGTGGCAATCAGGCAATGACTTGTAATGCTTGGTAGTTCATCTTGGCTGCTAAGCCCTATGGTCCATGGGCTGAAAACCACCCTTGCTACACTTGTGACCTCTTGGTCCTTGGTGATAGGCTAAAGCAACAAAGTAAAATATAGGGGTGTCAAAAATCAACACGACTCAACGACCCACCCAATCACCTAAATCGTGTCGGGTGAAATTTGGGTCGGGTTGGAGGATTGGGTGAATCTGGGTCGGGTCGGGTGAAATTTTGGTTCGGGATGGAGGATTTGGGTTGAAAATTTCGGTCGGTTGGTGACCGAATGTTATGAAGGATAAACAAAATAAAATAGATATTGTTCCTATGATCCGTATGAGAAAAATGAAGAATAGGGAAACGGACTTGTCTTTACGGGTCCAGGAGTCTTCCACCTGAGACCCAATGACCCCCAGGATGCTTCCTGAGACTCCGGGGTCCCAACCTGCCTGTCTTCACTCGAGCTCCTCAGTCACTTGCTCCTCAGACTGCTGAATGCTTATTCTTCAACTTCCATGCTCCCCGGGTCAGTGATAAACATTCCAATAGAAGCCGGAGTACCAAAAAGGAAAAGAAGTCATCCAAGAGAGAGTAGGCCAAAAGATGTTTACAAACAAATGGAGGCAAATTCCTTTCCATTTCAATTAGATGATTACATTGTAGGTTCAAAACAGAATAAGCATATGAGAGATGGATATCCCCTGCTGGGAGAAAGTTCCTACAGCTCCTTGTCTTCAGGCGGGAGCTCCTCCCAGACACGGTCGATGCTCATGAAGCTCAGGTCGACGCCCGACTGCAAGAGTTGGGCCTTCCACAGCAGATCGATGGCTCCATGGAAGCCCTGCTTTAGACGCTTTATTACTTGCCCGACTAGAATATCGCCAAACTCGTCAGACTTCAAGAACCTGGCCTTGAACTCCGCATTGACCTCCTTTGGACGAGATGCTTTGGCAGCCTTGAAATTGCACAGTTCAGCCTCGACTGCCTCCTTGGCCATCCTTAGCTGAGCCACCTCCAAAGATATTTTGTCCTGGTCTTCCATGGCCTCCTTGAGTCTCTCTGAGGTGGCCAAGGCTTCCAATCGGGCCTGGGCGACGTCCTCCTCGAGGTCGGTCAAGCGATCAGCTGCTACCATGATGTCTGATTCTTTCTGGGCTAGCTAGTGCGCCTGGTCTTTGATGCGCTTGTTCAGCTTTCCGGCCGAAGTCTCCAGGAGTCTGACATCCCCAGACAACTTCTTCTCCTTTGCCTGGAGCTTGTCCCGCTCCTGAGTCATCCTGAGCAGGTTGCCCGAGAGGGCCACTGCTCTCTCGGACATCAACCTCTCCCTGTGGCGGGAGCTGTGTAGGACTGACTCCAGGGCCAACAGGGTCTCCAGCTGATGCTTCACCTTCACTTAGAGAGCTCTGTTGACCTCCGCTTGCAGGAGCCCTGCTCTATGGGCATGGTCGGCGTCGACCTCCTCTTTCAATGCTCAGCGGGTCAAGGACTCAACCTCCCGCCAGGAGTATAAGTGGCGGCCGGCAGTAAGACAGTCTTGAGTCGCTTGTTATAGCACAGAGGAGTTACAAAACATAAAGGAAAAATAATCTATGAAAGCAGGAACCCTTACCTTCAAGAGAGACTCATGGAGGTTGGTGAGAGGCCCGGTAGAGGCACGTACGATATCCCCTCCTAAGACCCCTTGGCTCCTTAGGGCGTCACCTCGACTCACGGAGGATGAGGAGTCTCTGGGCTAGGGGAGTGGCTGGACAGTAGGACCTCTCGGTGGTACTATGGAGGGTCTAGAGTCGTCCTCGTCAGAGCTAGAGGCCCCCTCTGAAGAAAGGCCCTCGGCAGGGACTTCCCTAAACTGCACTGGGGGGGGGGGGACTGCGTAGCCCCCTCCAAGGACGCGCGTGAAGCCTCTTGCATAGGCGGTCGAGCTGCATATGAGGTTGGGCAGGCAATGCTCGTTTGCCTTTGGTAGCCTCGGAAGAGTCGACCGGGAAGAGCTGGGGACTTGACCTCCTGTCTCTGGGGTGGTAGTCTGCTTGAAATGCTAAGACAGGGGAACAGTGTCCTCATCATCGGAGATGGGGATGTCCTCATTAGGGATGGAGGGGAGCTTGCTGGGGTCGATGCAGCGCAACCTCTTCCATCTCGGCGCGCGGTCTTCCGGGAGTTTCCTCTTTTGCCACCTTGAGAATTTAGGCAGTTGGGGGTCGGTGGGAGACACTGACTTCTCCTTAGCCTCTCCTGTCTGGACAATAATGAGAGACAAGTCAGCCTCCGAAGGGACGTCGGTCTCCTAGGCGACAGACAGCTCCGGGGTCCCTTGATCAGCAACCGTTTGAGGCATGACGGGTGCCTCTGTTCGCTCCGACATTGCGTGCTTGCCGGACGATTCGGCAGCCTCCTCCGAGGCCTCGATAGAGGCAGATGGTGAGGTGGGAAGGACTGCAGGAGGGTCCAGGGCCTCCTTGTTGGCTTCATCCCACTTGATGAGTCGGTTCATCGCCCTCGAGAGCATGATTTCCTCTGCAATAAGCAAGCAATGAAACATCAGCTACAATTAATGGGCATTGACAAAAAAGATAAACTTACCGAGGTTGGGGCTGATGCCGGTGACTTTAGGGCTGAGGCCCGCTCGGTACATGAGTTCGTCACTATGTACTAGACATGGGTCGCTGAACTCCATACCGGACAGAAGGCTCCTGGCTCACTGATAGGAGGGATCCTGTTGAAAGTCCCCTAGTTTTGGGGGAGCAGACAGGCACTCCATCCAGTGATTAGGGCTGAAGGGATGGTGGGGTAGTCGAATGAAGAAGAATCATTCTTTCCATCCCTTATGGGAAGAAGGGAACTCTCATAAGAACCTATGGCTGGGGTGCGTCGTGAAGCTAAATGCTCCTCGCAAGCCAATCGGAACAAAGAAAAAAATGAAAAAAGTGAGGGGTCAGAAGGATGTCGAAGAGCTTAAAGATGATGTATGCCCCACCTATCTGAACGAATGCGTTGGGAGCCATTGGTGAAGGGGAATGTCGAAGTAGGAGGATACGCTCATAAAGAAGGGGGGAATAGGGAAACAAAGCCCTAACTCTACCTGCCCTAGGAAGAAGGTAAAGAAGTCTAAGGGAGGCTTTACAGGCGACTGGTCCGCCCTAGGGACATCCACCGCCATCTCGGCTTCACTCTAGAGAATGTGGACTCATACCACTCCGCTTGGTATCCCTCCTCCGAAGTCCCCTTCTTACCTTGGTCTTTCTTGCTCTTTTTACCCATGTTTTCTAAGGAAGAAGATGAGAATGAAGAAGAAGACTTACCCGTGAGAAAGACTCCTTAGAGAAAGAAGACAATAACGATGTCTGCTAAGCGATGATGTCGGGAGGTGGACGAACGTCTTCGCCTCCCCTTTTTATAGGGAGGAAGCCGTCCGTGTGTGTACAATGGGGGCAAGACACGTGGACGGCGAGGGACAACCATATCGAGGCATCACCACTGTCAAGGCAGCCATTTGATGTGAGCCTGCCGCACATATCAGCAGGAGATAGCGAAGAGAGAAGTTAGGGCACGTGGTAAAGGCGCATTCATAGAGGGGTTTTGTCGCCATTAAGTGGCTCTATGCACTTTTATGGGTGATGGACGACTATCATTGTTGTACCTCGAAGTTCATAGAAGCCTTTTGGGAAGACTAATTCAAAAGGGATTGCCTTGGACCCAGGGATGAATGTTTCGATTCCTCGGACCCGACGAGCCGCCAATGAAGTAGTAATGGGTGTATGGACCCACGATGACATACCTTCTTCGTTACACCACTAGCCTAATCAGTCAGCCACACTTCCTTCGATTAGACTTGAAGGGAGGAACTTGTGATTGGGTTGAGCATCCCATGGTTGACACGTGGACTGAAGAAGCTATGTGGCAAGATCCACCGAGTCTGAATGACTCTCTCTCTCTCTCTCTGACTCCCGAGACCACCTCGAGAAGGTAGACTCCCGAGACCATCTCGGGTAGGCCTACTCTTGAGATCACCTCGAGACAGACGCCCGAGGTCACCTCGAGAGGACAGGTCCCTGAGATCACCTCGGGAAGACAGACGACCGGGGCCCTCTCCTGGGCCAAAGGACCACGAAATCACCTCGGAAAAATAGACGACCAGGACCCTCCCGGGCCAAAGGACCCCGAGATCACCTCGGGGTAGTGGAGCCCAAGGATCACCCTATCCGATGGCCCAGCCTCAAGTAACCGTTCCTTTTTGCCAATCTATGGATAATTACCATCAATAATTATGGGATAATCATGGCCCATAATATGAGGCCATTAAAGCCTTACTTATTGCAATGGCCTGGATTTAAGTGCCGCAAGGACCGTTACAAGGATTATCCCGTAACCGATAATTGATGGGATATGGAGAAGAACGTGGGGACACGTGTGATCGTCGCCTCAGGTATATAAGGTATTCTACCCCCCAGGTAAAGGGGTTACGCTCATCTTACTCATACTACACCTTAGTTCTTTTCCTTCCACATACTCGAGTGCTGACTTGAGCGTCGGAGTGGGCTCCGTCGGAAAATCTCCGGTGTGTCCCCATTAACGCTTGTGTTAATCTCGCAGGGTGAGAGCTCCTTCCCTTTCATCATCATCCTCATGGACTGGACTTTGGTGACTGGTCATCCGCGTCGATTCCTTCCAGAACAAAAAAAATGGACCTGGGAGGAAGCTTCATGGGCGCTCGAAATGAATCAGGCACACAGTATGGTTGGGTGCCCTGGTTAAAGGTGGCCCTTCCCAGGCGCTAGGTAACCCAGGCGCCTGAGGCTTCCCAGGCGCCTGGGAAGGCAAGCTTATCCCTGCGCGAGTTTTGCTGCTATGGATGAGGTTTTGACCTATTGTTAGACGCCTCAGAGGTTTTGACCTATTGTAAAGCTAAATTAATTCAAACTTAAATTAATTCAATTAAATCTTAATTAATTCAAACTTAAATCTAAATTAATTCAAACTTAAATTAATTCAATTAAATCTTAATTAATTCAAACTTAAATCTAAATTAATTCAAACTTAAATTAATTCAATTAAATCTTAATTAATTCAAACTTAAATCTTAATTAATTCAAATTTAAATTAATTAAATCTTAATTAATTCAAACTTAAATTAATTCAATTAAATCTTAATTAATTCAAACTTAAATTAATTCAATTAAATCTTAATTAATTCAAACTTAAATTAATTAAATTAAATCTTAATTAAATCAAATTCAAATTAATTCAACTAATTCCTAATTAAGTCAACCTCAATTAATCTCTAATTAATTCAACTTCAATTAATTAACTTGAATCCAACCAAATCTTAATTAACTTAAACTCGAACTAAAATAAAATCTTACCCAAACCGCAACAATCAACTTAATAAAATTAAATATGTCAAAGTGGGTTGACATATTCGCGGGTTCACACGACATGTATCAAATCGAGAATTTGATACATCTTTAGAAACTTGATTAAATATTCTGACTTGTTTGACTCATGCATAGCTGTCATGCCATGCATTTGCTATCTCTTTTAAATATATGATATGTCATTCAAGTTTAATTTTATGCACAAATTAGAATGGTTATAGGAAAAAGAATAATTGAAACTTGATCAACCTAGTATTAGGTGGAGGTGAGATGATAGTACGTTAGGGAAGCCTTTTTGGTGGAACTAGCCGAAGCTACCGATCCAAAACCTAAACTAGTTAGATCAAAATCTTTCAAGAAGTAACTTGAAAATGAAAATTTTTTACAAAGACTTTGTCAAGGAAAGGGTTGATGATCCAATAAGGCTACGACTAAAGAAGGCCTAGTGTCTCGCCAAGACTTGGAAGTCAATTACAGAAAATCAAATTCACTTTACTATTGCTAGATTTGAATCTAACACATGTTTCAATTAAATCTTAGATTTAATAATAAATTAAGAAAAATGATTTAAGCATCTCACAATGCACCCATAAGGCAGCCATGCTTGCTGTATTGAGACATCTAGAATAGGTGAGATGTTAAGGACTAATGAATTGAGAAATAGTTTTCAAAATCATTTTTCAAAATTGTTAGAATACATTCTAAAAATATATTTTCAAAATAGTGCTTCAACATAATAATGTTTTTATGGATTTCATGTTTGTCTGATTGCCAATATAGTATATGTTTTCGAAAATTATATCCCTTTGAAAATTATTTGACTCACACAAATAGACACAACAAGCCTCTTAGGACAACACTAAAGTTCCTTAGGGCACTTAGATAGAGTCAAACAGTATCGGGTACAGGGGGAGTTTTCTTATTTTTTTAAAGTACTTTTCAAAAACTGTGTTTTAAATCATTATTAATTGTGTTTTCGAAAAAGGCTTATGTTGTAAAAATTATATGTTCAAAAATTTACCTATTTTTGATAAACCCTAAAGACACAGAGGAAGGTTCACTTCATGATCTTTAAGGACTCCGAGGATGTGTCAGATTTAGGGGGAGTCTATATCAAAAAAAATTATTATTTTTAACAAGTATTATCTTTGATAATTTATTAGATAATTCTTTTTGATTTGAACCAAATCCTAAAGACTCAGAGGAAGAGTACTTGTGGTCAACAAACTTTCCAAGACTGGGTCAAGTTTAGGGGGAGGTCAAATTAAAAGAATTATTTAATAACATGTTTTCATATCTTCAAAATCTTGCTAAAAATATAAGTCCTTCAAAATACTATTATTCTATTTTTCAAATTTTTTTGTGGCTTATGAAATTATTTTTGAAATAATATTTACTTGGATTGGAGAATTTCTAGGTCACTTAGGAAAATGTCCTTGTAGTCAACATGATTTCGTAGGATTATGTCAGACTGGAAGATAAACCAAGTCAAGTAAAGTATTGTGTCTTCAAAAGTTCATACATTTTTTTCAAAATGTACTAGCATACTATCTTTTTGGATTATCAAAATTCTGTTTAAAAATAATATTTACTTGAGTTTGAAGAATTTCCAGGACACTTAGGAAAATGCCCTTGTAGTTAACAAGGTTTCCTAGGATTGTGTCAGACTGGAAAAGAAACCTAGTCAAGTAAAATATTATGTTTTCAAAATGCATAATACCTTTCAAAAAAATACTTATATTTTTCAAGTCTAATTTTTTAAAAAAGTACATAATTTTTCGAAAAGTACTTGCAAAATATGCATAATATTTTTCAAAGTTACTTATATTTTCCAAAATTATAAATATTTTTCAAAAATGCATCATATCTTTCAAAGCTACTTATATTTTTCAAAAGTACAAAAAAAAGTGCAATATATCTTTCAAAATACAAAGTTTTCTCAAAATGCACTAGTGAAAATCTTTTTATAATTACTTAGTTTTATACTATGCCTTCAAAAATTACACTAAGATCTTTCAAAAAGAACCAAAGGTTTCCATTGTTGGTGTAAGTATTTTTGGTTTTTTTTATGTATGACAAAGGAGGAGAGATACGCCTTAAGTTAGAATTTTTTTCTTTTCTCTTTCCAAAGGATCAAAAAAATCAAAATGCTTTTCAAAAAGGGGGAGAGTGAAAGTTAGAATTTTTTTTCCTATTTTTTCCTAGATGATCAAAAATGGATTTTCAAAACTTAGATCAGTTTTTTCGTTTGATCCCAAGAGTTAAAGTTTAGCCCTTTCAACCAATCTAACTTAAGTTATTGTCAAACATCAAAAAGGGGGAGATTGTTGGTACAAGTTGCATCAGTGATGTCCTTCTTGTTAGTAATATGAGAGAAGTGTCCTAAGGCAATCGCCTTATGATTGTAATCATTTACTTTAATAAATGAATATTCACTATTTGAGTATACATGTTCATGTATTTGATTGAGATCTTAAACTCATTTACTGAATGTCCGCAATACAATTCACAGCATGAGAGAATTTGTGATGAATTCACAAACTAGTGACTATCTCTACATGTGCAATTGTGAAGTATTGAAATTGTCCCTAGTCGATGAATTGATAAATATGGACACTGTAAATTCTGTTGAGACTAGCATGGGTTATTCTCTAATCAGCTGATTCTCACTGGCTGGTGACATTGGGATGTCCGGAGATAAACATGGATGCTAGTTAAGGGAACTAGTTCTTTGGAGTGACTAGCTGTAAAACTTCATATGGTAATCTACATAAAGATATGTCAATGAAAGTTCTTACTGCAGCTTAAGTGCGATGTTCCTTTGACTTGCGGTGTTCAAGTCATCTTGGTCACGGAGACTTATACTTTGACATCTTAAGCAAGCATCTCTAAGGAGGTGTGAACCCAGGATGGTTGGGTATAAGCCGAAGTGCCCGAAGATGTTTGAACAGCCTACAAAGGATTCACCACTCCTTGCGAGGAGATGTATACCCAAGGCCTATCGTCGGATTGTTACTCGAAGCCTCTGGCCAGAGCATAACATGTTCCGAGTATGAATCTCTAGGAAACATGAGAGTAATTAGAATCCGTTGGACGAGAAAGACATTACTTGGGCTAGGTGTGACGTAGTCAGCCTAGTGGGGACTGACACACATAGACCGTGTCCTGAACCAAGTGGGTATAAGATGGTGAAGGGAATGGGGCACAACTCATTATAGCTGCTGAAGGGTTTCAGAATTATTTCTGAGGTCAACCGTTGATCTTTCGATTAATTGGGGATCATGATGTACTACTAGGTGCCACTCATGATCGTTCTATAATTGGTTAATTATAGACGGCCAACATAAATCGAAAGCCTATTTAATCACACGCACTACGAGTAATCCGAGGGATTTAAAATGAGTTGAAAATTGGATTTTCTGATCAAGAGAAATAAGTCGAATCTGAATTTATCAGAGGCGCACCGGAAGCTTAAAATGGCTAAGTCTTTTGAAGGCTTATTGGACGAATTAAATGAGTTTAATTTGCAAGGAGACGGCTTGGTTTGGCCGGCCAAAGAGGGTCCCCACCCTCTTTGGTTTGGCCGACCACAATGAGGAGGGGAACCAAATTGTTTGGTTCAAATTATAAAATAAACCGCGCGTGGTTTGTTTTATAAAATTATGGATAAAGAAATTTATATAAAGAAATTTATATAAAGAGATTTATTTTCATGGAAATTAAAATAAACCTTGGATTGGTTTATTTTATTTTATAAAATCAATAATGGATTGATTTACCATGATAAAGAAATTTATAGAAATTTATTCTTTTTATGGAAATTAAAATGAACCATGGATTGGTTTATTTTATTTTATAAAATCAATTATGAATTGATTTTTCCATGATAAGAAAAATTTATAAGATAAATTTCTTATAAAATTTATTCCATAATAAAAGGGGAGACATGATTGTTTTTATTATAAATTAAGTTATAATAAAAACTTGGCATAACGGAATTATTCATAAGAAATTTATAAGATAAATTTCTTATAAAATTTATTCCATAATAAAAGGGGAGACATGGTTGTTTTTATTATAAATTAAGTTATAATAAAAACTTGGCATAACGGAATAATTCATAGAAAAATTTATAAGATAAATTTCTTATGAAAAATTTATTCCGTTACGAGGAGACTTGGCGATGGAGAGGCTACTATATAAAGGAACTAAGGCAAGACTTGAATTCGAATCAAGAGATTAAGTAGCAAGCCCTCTCTCTCTCTCCTTCTCTCCCTCTACCTCCTCTAGGGCCGGCGCCCTCTACCTCCTCTAGGGCCGGCGCCCTCTCCCTCCTCTAGGGCCGGCGCCCCTTCTAGTTGCCGTGAGCCACATCCACCAAGAAGGTGACGAAGAAGAAGAAGAAGCGGATCGCAACTCCTTCCTTCCCCAGGAATCTTGATTGCGTTACTTGGTGGTTAGTTTCCATCTCTCTCTCTTGATATTCTTGTCGTGCCTTTGGAGAATCTAGTAGTTCTTGTCGGCACGAAACTCGTGGCTTTGCGAAGTCATCCCGAAGAGAACTCGGCGTGGACGTGAATAGAGGCCGAGCTTCCAAGGGATGCTACGATTGGATCTCGTCCCTTTCTACGAGTTACGCGAGGTATTAAGTAAATTAGTTTACTTTATGCAAAATTTTAAATGTATGATCATGTCTCCACAACTTAAGGTTGCATGCTAGATACGTGGTTAAAATAATTTAAGAAATTATTTATGCTAAACCTTCCGCTACACGTAATTAAATTTTAAAATTACGTACCCGTATCCATGTCAACATGCACCCGGTCCCAACACTCCTCTAAGTGTTTAAATGTTTGATAATTTACTTAAGTCAGTGATACATTAAACAGACAAAGGGGAGTTAAGAGAGGAGTAACAAAGTGGAAGAGAGTCCTAGTAAACCTAGGCAATAAGTCCTAATCGAGGATTGGGCACTAAGTCCTGGCAAAGGGCTGGGCACCGAAGACCTCTTGGAAGGTGGGCAATAAGTCCTGATCGAGGGTTGGGCACCGAAGTCCTGGCGAAGGGCTGCTGGGCACCTAGCGAAGGGCTGCTAGGCATCGAAACCCTAAGACCTGGCGAAGGGCTGCTAAGCACCTAGCGAAGGGCTGCTAGGCATCGAAGACCTGGTGAAGGGCTGCTAGGCATTGAAGACCTGGCAAAGGGCTGCTAGGCAAAAGTCCAACCGGAGGAGCCGGTTGGCAAAAGGTAAACTCTCCTGAGAGGAGTAGGTGAGGATGCGTTCCCCGTCGAGGGAACAGTAGGCGTCGGTTCGACCTAGGGTTCCATTTGGGAGACCCAAAGTCAGAACCAAGACAGCTACGGCTGTAAACACATTGACTAATATTCTTGCTTTGTTGTTTTGATACTAACCTTGAATGCAGGGACCGAAGGAGTGTGTTTTTGCAGCTCAGAACGCCCCAAAGGAGAGGGGATGGAAGCTGGGCTAGGCACCCGGGAGGTCCCGGGCGCCTTAGGTCAAAGCCAAACAGCAGTTAAAGCAAGAATCGCTTCGAAACAACACTGGGCTAAGCGCTCGGGAGGTCCCGGGCGCCCAAAGTCAAAGCCAAAGATGAGTCGAAGCAAAATCAGCAACGAAGCCAACGGACCCAGTCAAGCTGGCCGCCCGAGAGGTCCCGGGCGCCCCAGTCAGCTCCGAGGCCGATTCTGAAGGGATAAGCGCTGACCGAGCTGCGGATGAAGTTTCTCCGATCTGAAGGCACGTGTCAGGTGCCCCCAGCGAATTAGGCGCCCCCAGGAGCACTATAAAAGGGGCTCGACCCCAAGGCTTCAACACACAACTTCTGAGAGTGATTCTGAGTATTCTGACCGACGACAACATGCTAATGATGAGGCTCTATGACCGGGAGGCTCCAGGAGGAAGTGCGTGTCACTTCGGAGGTCTAGATTGGCCGAGTTTCAAACCCTAGTTGTTCGGTTTGTATTTATTATTCTGTACTTACTTTGCTATACTTTTGATTGTACTTTTACACTGTAAGACGGGTCTTCTCCACCTCTGAAAATTTCAGAAAGGAGACCAATAGTGGACTCACGCCGAGTACATAGGCCTTGGACGTACTGACCCTGGGGGTTGGGAACCAAGTAAATAAATCCCGCTGTGTCCTTGTATTCGTTCTATTTTATTTTTCGCTGCACTAACTCTCTGAGTCCAGTACGAACGAAAGTCTTACGAAGTTTCTGAAAATTTTTCAACGGTCGATATTCACCCCCCTCTCTATCGATGGCACCGGTCCTACAAATACACCTTGTTATCAAATCTTTAAAAAATAGACTCAATTCTGTAATTGCATACTGAACATTTTGTGGAAGTAAGTCATGAAAAACTACTGGAATAAGTCTTTGCATGAACACATTGTTGGATCGATAGAACCGATAGAGGGGGGGTGAATATCGGTATTCGTTTTTCGGAAAATTAAGAGCAGGTGCACAACGGAAAATAAGAAACAATAATAACACAGAGACGCAGTCGTTTTTACTTGGTTCGGAGCCTGGGTCGACTCCTACTCCAAGGCCCACGGTCGTTGACCGTTTACTTTGGGCAATTCTATATCAGGCGCAAAGTCGTTTACAAAAGATTACAGAATTAGAATTAAGTACAGTAAACGTTAAAATAACTCTTTTACCGACGTTCGGGGTGAATCGACTTTTTCTGAGCAGCGGGACGTCGTCGGCACGAGTTGGAATGACTCCGAGGCGAGGTGCGAGTGCAGAAGCGTGTAGAAGAGTTGATTCAGAAGTTGTGTTCAGAAGCTTGGGCGTTGGGGGCTATTTATAGCACCTAGGGGCGCCCTGGACGTCGGGGGCGCCCTGCCACGTGTCAAGCGATCCGCACTTTGCTCGGTCAAGCTTTATCCCACCCGAATAGGGATGAGGTTTGGGGGCGCCCTGGTCGCTGAGGGCGCCTTACTTGACTTTTTCCGCGCGGTCTTCTCGGCTGGATAGGGTTGATCGGCTTCGCTGGCATAGGTGCGGGGCGCTTTGCTGCTGAGGCCGCCCTAGGTGCTGAGGGCGCCCTGGCTGCTGAGGGCGCCCCGGCCAGTAGTCAGCCGAAGCTCCTTCTTGCTTCTCTTGTTTCTTGTTCACCTTGGGGGCGCCCTGGACACTCAGGGCGCCCAACTCAGCTGCTGCCTCACTCCTTTGAGGCTCTCTGAGCTGCAGACACACGTTCCTTTGGTCCTGCATCCAGGGTTAGTCCGAAAACAATATAAAGCATTAATCTGTTAGTTTATACAGCCTTAGCTGTCTTGGTTCTGACTTTGGTCTCCAAAATAGAGCCCTAGGTCGAACCGACGCCTACTGTTCCCTCGACGGAGAACGCGTCCTCACCTACTCCTCTCGGGAGAATTTACCTGATGCCAACCGGTCCTTTGGTTGGACTTTTGCCTGACGGTCCTTTGCCAGGTCTTGGATGCCGAGCCGTCCTTCGCCCGGTGCCTAGCATTCCTTCACTAGGGCTTGAATACTGGCAGTCCTTCGCCAGTTGCCTAGCAGTCCTTCGCTAGGGCTTGGATACTGGCAGTCCTTCGCCAGTTGCCTAGCAGTCCTTCGCTAGGGCTTTTCCTGCACACTGGAGTAACTTGTTAGATCACAACTAAAACTTAACTTTTGAACTCTGTTGCCATTATCAAAACACAGGTTTGACTTTGGTGCTTCCTGCACCAACAATCTCTCCCTTTTTGATTTATGGCAACACAATTCAAAGTTAAGTGAAAACTTATAGCAGTTCAGAAAAGACAGTTAGGAGCAATGAAATATAGCAATTCTGAACAGTCTAAAACCAAAAAAAATATAGTAATTCTGAATAGTCTAAAACTAAAAAAATTTCTCATAGTCCCCCTGAATAATTGTGTTATAAAACACTTAACTTAACTTTGACCACTTAACTTAACTTTGACCTTTCCTCCCCCTTTGACATATATCAAAAACAAACATGGGTGGACAAGGTAAAATTTTGAAGGGTTTTGCAAACCTAAATTTTGTTAAAAAAACTTTTACTTACAAGACTTTAAAAAAATTTACTTAGACAAATTTTCCATTCTTGAAGCCAAATTTCCAAACAAAAGTTCAACTTTTAGAGTTTGGAAAAAATTTGTTTACTAAAGAAAATTTTGCACATTTAGACGAATTTACTTGGAAACACTTTGTGCATTTTGAAAAACATAATTCTTAAGAAATTTCTAGGCAAGTTTTTCCCCAAAGAAGACTTTACTTAGATATATTTGCCAAAATTTTCAAAAAGTTTTGCTCAGACAAATCTTGTTTACTAAGGAAAATTTCACTTAAAAAATTTGAAACACTTAGATACTTAGAGATTTTTGTTTTACAAAAAAAACATCCTTTTTCTCTTTCTTTCTCTCCCCCTTGGCCATATATATATAAGAGAAAGTTTGTGTATCAGAGCCTATGAGTTTTGAAAATAAAAAAATACTTAGTATAATCCTTGAAACAAGCTTAAATTGCACTTTTGAAATCGAAAAAAAATTCGTACTTTGTAACCATTAGTGCCTTGGAAAGTATTAGTACTTTTGAAAAATAGTAGTACTTTTGAAAGATGTTATGTATATTTTGAAAATTATGCATTTTTGAAAAATATAAGTACTTTTGAAACTTATTATGCATTTTTGAAAAATATAAGTACTTTTGAAAAGTTTTAATATAATTTTCAAAAGTATTCTAAAGTCAAGCAAAATTTTGAAAGTGATAGTATATATAAGAAAAATGATTTAAAAGAGTAGTATTTTGAAAGACATTTTATTTATGTTTTCAACAGGATTTTAAAATTGCAGTACATGAAAACATATAATTTTTAAAAAATATTTAATAATTCTATTAATTTAATCTCCCCCTGAGCTTGACCCAGTCCTAGAAAGCTTGTTGACTATAAGCGATCTTCCTCTGAGTCTTAAGGTTTGATTCAAACTATAAGAATTATCTAAAAATTTTGAAAAATGATTGTCATAAATAATTTCTTTTGACTCAAACTCCCCCTAAATTTGACACATCCTAGGAGTCCTTATAGATCATCAAGTGGACCTTCCTCTGTGCCTTTAGAGTTTATTAAAATCAAAAGAATAATTTTGACCAACCTTCTGAGTATGATAACTTTCAAGAAGATACATTTTTGAAAGCATAACTTGAAATGATAACACAATTTTCGAAAAAATATTTTGAAATGATGATAATTTTTCAAACACATAGTAGTATACGAAGATTTTGAATCAATTTTTGAAAACCTTATAGAGATGATAGTAATATTTAGAGCATAAGGTTTTTGAAAAACATTTAATTTTTTGAAAAGTATTAAAAGAAACTCCCCCTGTATCTGACACAGTCTGACTTTTATCTAAGTTCTTTAAGGAACTTCAGTGTTGACCAGGTTTCACTATGTTGACTAGGGTTTGATGTGTTCCCAAGTTGACTCAGTTGACTATGTTTTACCAATCAATAACTAAACCAAACAAGATTCTATTTAAAATGGGTCTATTTTAACATGAAATTCAATATTTTAAAAAAATAGAGATGAAAAGGAGGGTACAATAAACTGAATTAATTTGAAAAATTTTGAATAACTTTTGCAAACCTTTTTATTTATTTAAAAGGATAGTGAATTATGCTTTTAGGTCCTAGATGTCTCACCCAGTTCTACATGATCAAGCATGTTAACCTTATGGGTTTTGTGAGACAAATTTAAATAGAAGTAAGGATTTTACTTTGAAGAGTCATGATTAATTTTGAAAAATTGAATCAACTTTGAAAACCATTTTAATGAATTTTAACTTTATTTTGGAAAAAGTAGTTGAGTCTAAGATCAATTGAAATTTGTGTTAGATTTGAATTTGACAAGAAGTAACTTGAATTTGAATTTCAAAAATTGGCTTCCAGGTCTTGGCGAGGCACTAGGCCTTCTTTGGCCGTAGCCTTATTGGATCATCAACCCTTTCCTAGACAAAGCCTTTTAGTGAAATTTCATCTTCAAAATCACTTTTTGATAAATTCTGGTCTAACTAGTTTGGGTCTTGGATCGGTAGCTTCGGCTAGTTCTGCCAAAATGGCTTCCCTAACGTACTATCATCTCACCTCCACCCAATACTATGTTGTCCAAACTTCAATTAATCGTTTTATCCTTAAACTAATCAATCCTAATTCAAAAAAATAAAAATGAAATAAAAAAAACATACAATTAAAGCAAAAAAATTATCTAAGTTACATCATAATCGTAATAATATTCTGGATTATCAAAAACAGCAATATTATGAATTTCTAACACATTAGCCTTATAAGATTCAATCATATTATTCATGGTAAATAATGGATTTTCAACTACTATAAATTTACCTTTTGATTCTCGGTTGGGAATCTCCCCCTTGATTCTAGCTATCTTTCTGTTGCTTGATTGTTTCTTTGGTATTTTGTAGCGGTCGCGAGCCAACCAGACCAGTTTCCAAGGATCCCTTCCTTCGTCGTCAGATTCTGAGTCTGAGTTGGACTCAGGTACAGGTTGAATCTTCTTCTTTGGTGGTTCTCTTAGGGTTTTCCCTGCAATAAAAACTATACCTTCCTCGACCATTGCAGTATCAACTTGATTATTTAACCTTAATTTAAAAGAAGATTTGAAATTAGTTACCATTTTTGTCTCAGTCAACTCGTCGTCTGATTCTGGTTCGTTTTCGTCGTCGGGTGTCGAGTTCGTCTCAACTACTTGTTCTTGAGCTTCTAAGATCTCAACATTGGAGCTCTCTTTGTGTAGACTGATTAGCTTTTCCCACATTTCTTTGGCATAGTTGAAGGATCCGACCCGCTTCAGTTCTTCTTTGGTCAGGCCACATTGTAAGATTACTGTTTCCCTGGCATCAGTCTCGATCTTCCTCAAGGTTGGTTCGTCCAATTTGTCCCAAGCGAGTGCTATCCCATCTTCTGTGGGGAATTTAAACCCCGTTTGGATTATCAACCAAAGATCCAGTTTGGCCTTCAGGTGGGATTCCATTAGATTTCTCCAGGAGTTGAAATTTTCACCAGAGAAGAGTGGTGGACGGGCACTGTTCCATTCTCGGTTGGCCATTTAAAATGATCTCTTGCACACAAAAGAAACAACAGAAATGTACCAAGACTTGGTCTTGGATTAGTAGTGCGAGAGAAGAAAAAAAATAGCCCCAAAAAAATTGCATGAATTTCGAGGCGAAATAATAATAAAATAATAAAAACAATTTATGATAAATTTTTGAAAATGATAATTTTGTCAATTCTGATTAATAATGAAAAAGTAAGATTTTAATGTTTGGGAAAAATTTCGATCAAATTAAAGTAGCACGAATTTCGAGGAAAATATTAAAATAATAATAAAAAAATTTATGACAAATTTTCAAAAATTATTTGTTTTATCAATTCAGACTTATGGTGAAAATATGAAAATTCAAAATTGAAAAAGGCACCACAGATATTATTTATGAAATAAAGATCGAGTGGTGTTGCACCACCTCGATTAAAGAAAAAGAAAAGAAATAAAATAAAAATTCATAAATCCGAAAAAAACTTACAAACTGGTGGTTGCACCAAGTTTGAACTACCCCGCTCTGATACCACTTGTTGGATCGATAGAACCGATAGAGGGGGGGGTGAATATCGGTATTCGTTTTTCGGAAAATTAAGAGCAGGTGCACAGCGGAAAATAAGAAACAATAATAACACAGAGACGCAGTCGTTTTTACTTGGTTCGGAGCCTGGGTCGACTCCTACTCCAAGGCCCACGGTCGTTGACCGTTTACTTTGGGCAATTCTATATCAGGCGCAAAGTCGTTTACAAAAGATTACAAAATTAGAATTAAGTACAGTAAACGTTAAAATAACTCTTTTACCGACGTCCGGGGTGAATCGACTTTTTCTGAGCAGCGGGACGTCGTCGGCACGAGTTGGAATGACTCCGAGGCGAGGTGCGAGTGCAGAAGCGTGTAGAAGAGTTGATTCAGAAGTTGTGTTCAGAAGCTTGGGCGTTGGGGGCTATTTATAGCACCTAGGGGCGCCCTGGACGTCGGGGGCGCCCTGCCACGTGTCAAGCGATCCGCACTTTGCTCGGTCAAGCTTTATCCCACCCGAATAGGGATAGGGTTTGACCCTGGGGGCACCCTGGTCGCTGAGGGCGACTTGCTTGACTTTTTCTGCGCGGTCTTCTCGGCTGGATAGAGTTGATCGGCTTCGCTGGCATAGGTGCGGGGCGCTTTGCTACTGAGGGCACCCTGGGTGCTGAGGGCGCCCTGGCTGCTGAGGGCGCCCCGGTCAGTAGTCAGCCGAAGCTCCTTCTTGCTTCTCTTGTTTCTTGTTCACCTTGGGGGCGATCTGGACACTCAGGGTGCCCTACTCAGCTGCTGCCTCACTCCTTTAAGGCTCTCTGAGCTGCAGACACACGTTCCTTTGGTCCTGCATCCAGGGTTAGTCCGAAAACAATATAAAGCATTAATCTGTTAGTTTATACAGCCTTAGCTGTCTTGGTTCTGACTTTGGTCTCCAAAATGGAGCCCTAGGTCGAACCGACGCCTACTGTTCCCTCGACGGAGAACGCATCCTCACCTACTCCTCTCGGGAGAATTTACCTGATGCCAACCGGTCCTTTGGTTGGACTTTTGCCTGACGGTCCTTTGCCAGGTCTTGGATGCCGAGCCGTCCTTCGCCCGGTGCCTAGCATTCCTTCGCTAGGGCTTGAATACTGGCAGTCCTTCACCAGTTGCCTAGCAGTCCTTCGCTAGGGCTTGGATACTGGCAGTCCTTCGCCAGTTGCCTAGCAGTCCTTCGCTAGGGCTTTTCCTGCACACTGGAGTAACTTGTTAGATCACAACTAAAACTTAACTTTTGAACCCTGTTGCCATTATCAAAACACAGGTTTGACTTTGGTGCTTCCTGCACCAACACACATTACAGTTATGACTCTTCATTCCAAATATCTTCAACTTATTCATATCTACGCATCGAGCCATATTTGGGGCATATCCATTAGGAAATTTTATTTCTCTCAACCAATTATATAAAATTTTCTTATCATCCTTATCCAATGTATAACAAGCCTTTGAAAATCCGTTGGTTGTTTGATTCATATGCAACTCTGGTCTATTTATTAGTTCTTTTAATTTCTCACATGATTTTGTTGTATCTTTAGTTCTTTCAGGCACATTCATGACAGTGTTAAGCATGTTATTAAAGAAAATTTTCTCAATAGACATGACATCTTAGTTATGTCGAATAAGAAGATACTTCCAATATGACAACTCTCAAAAAATATTCCTCTTCTTCCATCCACACTTGGACTTCCTAACAATGTATTTATTTATCTCATCAGAACTAGGTTGAGATACTGGTAGGAAGCCATAATTGCCTATTTGTTCAACAATTTCTTCACCCGAAGCATAGAGTGGAGAAAGTTTTCTGACTACAACATTCTTTAGGAAATTTTGGTTGTTTCGCATGAAAGGGTAGTCGACAGGGTGAACCAAGATACCTTTCCATTACAAGGTAATGAAAATGCATCAGAATATGTCATGCAGTGTGGGCATGCTAATTTACCAGCTGTACACCATCCAGATAATACTAAGTATGCTAAAAAATCATTGGTCATCCATAATAATGCAGCATGCAAACAAAAATTTATTTTACTTGCAACATCATCAGTCATTGACCCTACATTCCATAATTCATTCAACTCGGCAATTAGATGTTAAAGGAAAACATCTATCTTATCTTTGGGATTGGTTGGACCAAGAATCAATACAGTAAGGAACATAAATTCATCTTTCATACACATCCATGGAGGTAAATTATAAGGTATCAATATTAATGGTCAAGATGAATATTGCTGTCCCAACCGAACAAATGGTTGAAAATCATCTGCAGAAAGTCCTAATTTGACATTACGAGGTGTTGGGTATGGCTTGGCGGGTTTCCTTAATGAAAACTTCGTCGTCTTTGAGAGACCTCTCCATGTCTACGGATTAAAAATTAATCCGAATGGAGACCCGTCTCCCAATGACCATCTTGTCGTCGTATCGAACGATCCAAATTACAACTCGGCCAATCACAAAGATCGAGCCTTGTAATTTGCTTAACCGTTCGACCGCGGAAAAGGCGATGAGTGGATCGCCGACTTTTGTGCTTATGGTCGGGGTCCAGTTAGTTAATTATTATCCATGATAAACAATCAAAATAATTAACAAACATACATGAAATGACGAGGCAAATAAACATGGCACAATGAAACATAAGGAGCTTGGGAAGAGACTATACTTTCCCGATTACCTCGAGGCCTTCTACCTTATGTCCCATCCTTCACGGACGTCGTATGGGCGACTATCTACCGCGAACCGAGATCACCAAACAAGAGCACAAGCCTTCCTTCTTCCCTTTCCTTGTGCCGACTTTTTGTTGCCGCCGACGATACAAGGGAAGATGCTCCCTCTTCCTCACAACCACCACCTCCGTCGTCCTCCAACAGTAGCTGTTGATCCAAGGAGGAGCCAAGGAGGTGAGTTCCTCCCTCTTTTGCCCGTCGGAAAACCTCCCTTGGAGGTTGTTGCCGCCGCCGCCCCTAGGGAAGGAGATCACGCCGGTGGCCCTTGTGCTCTCCCTCTTGAGTTGCGTCCGACCAAGAGGAAGATAGAGAAGCCTTCTTCCTTCCTTGAGCCACACCACAATCAGGGATTGCAAGCCTACAAGAGAAGAGATCACCTCCTCTCTGTTGGTGCTTGGATGGCTAGAGGGGGGGGGTGAATGTAGCCAGACACTTAAAACTTAGTAGTTTTTGAGATTTCTCTGCACTTCAGAGGTTAGGCAGCGGAACAAAGAAAACAAACAGAAATGTGCAGAAATGAAGAGCAAACCAAAACGCTAACAAGGATCTTTTACAAGGTTCGGGGAAAACTTGCCCCTACTCCTTGGCGTGCCCTTAAGGTGGGCGATCCCTTGATCGTCGGCAGATCAAGCCTGAAAAATTCGGATAGAATGCAACCTCCTTCTCGGTGGAGTAACCTCTCCACAGCGTTTCAAGATGAATGAAGTATTAAGTACAGGAAACACAAGAAGGAACCTTACTGAGCACTTAGAACCGCAAGAACACAAGCGAACTCCTCACCAAGCTCCACTCAGCACAGATCTCACGCAAAAACTTTCTTCTTCGTGTCTTCTTGCTGATGGACTCGCCAAGCTCCTTGTTTCTTCCAAGTCCTCAAGTATCAGCTCAAGATTCACAGTTGCTTGCACAAAAGTTAGATCAAAGTTGTTGCAAGATCAAGAAGTTGTAGCTAAAGCAGAGCCTCTCCTCTTCTCCACTTCTCAGCACTTTTAAGCATCTGGCTTCTCCAGCTCACCTCACCAGCCACCAGACGCTCTACTGCAGCTTACCAGCTGCTCAGCTACAACTGCCCACCTACCACTGAGCTCTCCTGGACTCCTTGAGCTTCCCTCAGCCAAGCCCCAGTCAGCAGCTCCAGCAGCGCCAGCATCCGTTGCAACCTGAGATGGAAAACAGACAAACCTGCTCCAAGGAAAGACTCCCATTGACCCTCCTTGAGTGTTTGAATTCATCCCTGTCATCTGTACACTAAATCAGATCATTAGCACAGCAAATCAAGAAGAGGATCAAATATCAGAAGACTTTGAACAAGTATCGGTAGCATATCAGTAGTAATCAGAACACGATCAGAGCTCTGACATCGCTTTTGAATTAAAGCTGTTAGCTGTTGATCGGTCAGTGGACCGATCAGAGAGACTCCTGATCGGTCACCAGACCGATCAGGATGGGTTTAGACCGATCAGGATCCAACCTGATTGGTCCCCAACGCGTAATCAGAAATCGCGACTTCTCCGGGACCGATCACCAGACCGATCCCAAGTCGTGGATCGGTCACCAGACCGATCCACCCCTTTGCAGGGTGTTTTCCCAGCTTCGCAGTCCAACCCTCCTGATCGGTCCCCACACCGATCAGGGTGTGGCCTGATCGGACTGGTGATCGATCAGGCCACCCTCCGACCGATCAGGCTCCAGCCTGATCGGTTATAAGGAGGAGTCCGCGACACTTGATCGTTCACCAGAACGATCTGAACAGTATCCCAGATCGGTCACCAGACCGATCAGGAGCCGATCAGTAGAGTTCCCAAACTCACTGTATGCTCCCTGATCGGTCACCAGACCGATTAGGAGCCGATCAGTAGAGTTCCAAACTCACTGTGTGCTCCCTGATCAGTCACCAGACCGATCAGACACAGTTGGATCGATCACCAGACCAATCCACGAGGGAACTCCGTGCTAACTTCCCTGATCGGTCACCAGACCGATCCAGACAAGGTCAAAACCACTCCAAGTCATGAGAACAAGCCTCTAGCCCTTCTCTGACTCGTTCTTAGTCCCCCGGACTAAGACACCGTGCCCAACTCCACTCACCAAGACTTCAGTCAACCTGGCTTCACTCACCAGGACCCGGCTTTACTCACCGGGATTTCCAATCACCTAACCCTCCGAGTTAGGAATTTTCACACCTAGCCCTCCAAGCTATGACTTTTCCACACCTAGTCCTCCAAGCTAGGACTTTTCACACCTAGCCCTCCAAGCTAGGACTTTTTCACACCTAGCCCTCCAAGCTAGGACTTTTATCAACCTAGCTTCTCAAGCTAGGACCTGACCCTCCAAGCCAGGCTTTCATCAAACCTAGTCCCACTAGGTATGCCTAGTCCATGACCAGGACTTAATCATAATCATCTCATCAACCTAAACTAAAATCGGTGTCAACACCAAAACAACAATCAGGGTCAGACTGCATCAACACTCTCTTGTTTCTTTGCCGCCGACCAACCTATGCCCTAGGAGAGAGAGAGAGAGTGAGAGAGGGAGAGAAAATAATATGAGGCTTGATCAACTTGTTTCTTGGTGGCTACATGGGGTATATATAGGGCTAAGGTAGGGACCAAGAGGAGTTGGATCTTGGCCCACCAATGGATCTAAACCCGATCCATTAATTAAGATCCATTCCACTAAAAATCTTAATTGAACTTCCTCA
Source organism: Boesenbergia rotunda (assembly GCA_024364735.1). Lineage (NCBI taxonomy): Eukaryota > Viridiplantae > Streptophyta > Magnoliopsida > Zingiberales > Zingiberaceae > Boesenbergia > Boesenbergia rotunda. Next base: position 110,321 of record JAGFNQ010005877.1, on the reverse strand, counting down.
CCAACCCCCATATTTTCATATGGGCTCCACATATTACGAGTTGTCCATCCCCTCGTGTTTAAGATATCGAATGCTCGTTAATTAATTTAAATTACTGACAATTCAAATTAATTAACTTCTGGATCCTTGATTAGTACCACTCAACCTTATCATCATGCCGGATCAAATCCACCTGCAGGGTTTAGCATGATGAACCTTTTGAGCTCATCAAGGGGGCATCATCATCCCGACTCACCAGGACACAGATTCCGTCAATAATCAACGACACACCATATTATTAATATTATCTCCCAACTTACCGGGCCTATCGATCTAACAGAATAGATCTCGTCTATTGGTAAATCAAAGAAATAATAATTAATAATATGTGCCCGTTATTATATCGAGATTTAGGGATTGTACTCCATAATAAAATCTGAGGTCCTATCTAATTATCAAGTCAGTACAAATTGGAAAACATCTAGGTTTTGTCCTGCTCAATGTACTCAAAGCACACTAGTGTAATTCTATGGCAAAGACCAACCACACCTAATTACACTATAACCATCCCGATGATTTGTCCAATTCCATCTCAGTTGTGAGCCTCTACTTATACTAGGCAAGGGACTGATAACATAATCTTTTGTGTAATATCATACACTATGTTATCTACAATGCATAGTAAAGGACTTTCATACATGTACTAATATAAACAAGCACCTAGTGTTGCTGTGATTCTATTTTCAAAATAAAGATGATCATATATAAAAGAGGCAAGTCTTTCAGTATACACATCTTACACGAGGTTCCATTGCAAATGAAGGATATATAGTATCAACATGTTTTCATGCAGGGGAATCACAAAGATTACACATAATATCTGCTTCGTGCTCATGATGCCATATCATGTAGCATGTTGTAGCGGCAGATGCATATAAGCGTTGAAGTCTAGCAGTTAACAGAAAATAATATATGATTTTTCATGCAATATTTTTCTTCTTCTTCCCTGGTATACAAGTACATGCTTATAACGCGGGTGACTACAAATTTTGCATTCACTCAGTTCATTGTCTTCATTCTAATAGAACATGTAGTTATTTATACAACAATCAATTTTTTCTACAGGCAAACCTAAACCTCTAACCAATTTTTTGTATTGTAGAAGTTATCAATCATTATGTTATCAGCAGGGAGTGACTCTAACATTAATTGACATATTTCATCATAATATCTTTCTGAAAAATGATGTTCTGCTTTCATATTTAACAACCATGTAGTAGCTGATAACTGGGAATGACCAGAAGAAATGCCTTCCCATAATTCTCTTTTACTAGACTTTAATATTTCATATAATTGCTGATATTCAGGTGCAAGTATTTCATCTATGTTGGAATAATCAACTGCATTTATTGCATCTTGAATCATTGATTGCATTGCAATATCATTAGTTGATGATTCGAGTGACGCAATAAAAGTGTAAGATGATAAACCAACAGAAGGCTAAATTGATTCACATACATAAGGTTCTCCGTGATAGTACCAATTATAGTAGTTTAACATAATATCATTTCTACATATATGTACTCTCACCGTATCCTCATCATGGTAGTTTGTATTTCTGCATCTTATATGATTACACGGGCACTTTATCTTAGCACCATCCATACATTTTGGATAACTCTTAGCAAAGTTCATAAATTGTTCAAGATCAATAATAAAATCATCTCTGATAAATCCATTGTCTAATCGATTGTATATCTAAGTTTTGTTCAAATACATTGTTGCCTAATCAAAATAAATGTGAAATTTTAATAAACTTTAACAAATTGAATGAATATAGTAAGTAAAAGTTAATTAAATATTATAAATTATTAAATCTAGTGAGAATATCATGAGCTTAATTAGTTCGCATTAATATTTATTTTAATGTATATTTATTTTTTAATCTAATTAAGATATTTAATTAAATTAATCAAATTAAATAAAGTATTTAATACTTTTGACTACTTAGTATAATATTCATAAATTTATTATTAAAATTATTCTAATTAAAGCAAGCATCATGGTAGTAAGTAAGATATACTTAAATAATTAGTTCTAAATGCTAGCTCTTATAATGAGTTCTGAAATAACATGCAAATTAACATAATAATTAAATCATATTATAACTAAAAGGTACCTCCTATAATAAACACTAAAATAACATTAAATGCTAGCTTAACAACATTCTAACCTAACCAAAACATAAAAATGAATTATACTTGAAAATGAGATGTCGAGTCGGAGAAGAGCAGCAAAAGTAATAACCTACTAATAAATAAATTATACCTAAAATTAATTACAATATTTCAAAAATAAATAAAATAAATATATATAGGCAGCGGCTGACAACGACCGACAGTGCACTACAATGCTCGGTTGCGGCTAGCAAGGGCTAGTAGCGGCCGGACACGACCGACAGGGCCCTCCAAGGGCCGGCAGCACACTACAGCGACCCGCAAGGGCAACCGACAACAGCCGGTGGCGGCCCACAAAGGCCAGATTTGGCTGGTCGCACCTCGCCCGGGCCAGGCAGCCAGATAAAAAATATCCTAATTAAACATAATTCCATCGGAAATATCCTCATAGCCACGTGGCCAAATCGAGAATTCCCGACGGAAATGTCAATTCTGTCGGAAATTTATGACGGAAATGTCCATTCCGTCAAAAATTTCCGACGGAAATATTCATTCCGTCGAAATTTTCCAATAGAATTGATTTTTTATCGAAAATTCCGTCGGTATTTAATGCTTTTGTTGTAGTGTTTCATGGGATATTATTAAAAATAAATAAGACTTTATTAAATTTGATTTTGAAAAACTTTTTTTATACACTATCGGTATAGCTAATAATATTTTATAAACTATCTATGCATTAGTAAAAGAATTTAATTTTTTTACAAGGTTAAATACCTCACGTGTATTTTTAAAATTTTTGATTTATTATTTCTTTTAAAATTTTTACATCTAAAAATAAATCTAAACCATTAGGTAATATGTCATGTGTGAAAAAGTTTTCATGATTTAAACATTTTATTTTTACAAAATCATCATCAAGTAGTTTTAACTTTTCTATGTCATATAAAAAATTTAAATTATCTTCATATATTTTAAATTATTATGAACTATTTTAAAGTGAAAAAATATCATAGTCAATAATATAATTAAAGTAATTAATTTTAAAAAATTATTCACGTGAAAGTCTCACCTCATTAATTTTATACTCATCAAATTATTTATTTCTTCTAATTACATATTTTTCATGAAATTACAAAATACGATGAAAAAAATAAAATATTAGGAGGATATAATAATTATACAGTAATTCTAGATTGTTAGAATCTAACTAGCTAGAATGACTTTTTATATATATAAAATATTAATTTAATATAAAAATAAATAAAATATAATTTAATATGAAAATAAAAATGAAAGAGTATAACTGGGTTTAAACACCTTTAGTAATGTTAAAAATTATTAAAAAATCATAATAGATTTTTATAAATTAAAAAATTAATTTAATATGAAAATAAATAGGAAAGGATATATTTTAATATGAAATAAATATGAAAGAATATAATTACTTTTAAATATTTTTAATAATGATTTAAAAATTAAAAAAAAATTCTAGCGGGCTACTTCGACTTCTCATAAATGAAGCTCAGAGATGAAGCAGCAATCAATAGCAGATTAATGGTCATGTATTGCTTTTACTTCTTGAAATCAAAATGTGGCTGTCGATCATTATGGGTCAATCATTGTCACTTGGTCGATTATGAATTTACAATTAATTCATCGGTTACACTTCAATAACAAGAATTTATCCGCGTGGTAAAATATTGATTGTTCCACTTGGGCAAATTTTGTCATGACCGGTTTGACATTCGATGCGCTTAGATCATGTTCTTATATGAGACAACTAAGTTCAAGAAAATTTGGACCTTGAATTTGCACCCTGCAAGCCCATGCAAGAGAAAGAGCATCTCCCCATATATTTGTTCACAACTACAATGCTTGTGATACAATGTAAACTAACAACAGTGCCTTGAAACTTCCAATGTATGACTAAAGTTCTCATATACAATGGAGTTCTCTCCATCCACCTCTTTAATTTCATTCACATTTTCAACAACCCCCACATGAATGAGAAAAAATATATGATAACACTCAATAGTTAAGTTCAATATTAGGACAAGGTAGATTTTATCCTTTGAACATTCTATTATGAAAATTTGTTTGCTTATTGGCAGATAGTAGATATGATTTTCATGAACTATTATATCGTATGTATAATCATTGACATATCTCACCCAAGATTCTCTCTAATACAACTCAATTCTCATAAGTGTGTTTGTTCTTGATTATGAACATGGCTAGTTATATGAAAAGTTCTAAAAATTGTGCTTCCAATTATCTTTGAAACGGTCCTATTTCTTTCTCACATAAATGAGCTCTTAAGAGTATTCCTCATCACTCCACTAGATCATTAAAAGTCATATGCTTAACCTCCATTCTTTCATTGGGTAGTTCCCTCACTTAGTTGGTACAGTTAAGTTGTTACATTGAACCTAGTTCTTGGTGTTGGTGCAATCTTTGCTATGTCAAGATTGACCTAGTTTGACTGAGTTCATGTAAGTTTGAGTTTCGATGTTTGACAAGATGTGTGCAATAAGTTAAGTGGGTCAAAGTTGACTGAAGAGTTGACTAAGAAAATCCTAGTGAGACTAGGCAGACCTAATTTGGAACTAGGTGGTCCTAGTGAGACTAGGCAGACCTAGTTGAGAACTAGGTAAAGTCCAAGTGGATTGGAGAGATCGTACGTTAGCAAAGGGAAGTCCAAGTGGATTGGGGAGATCACACGTTGGCATGAGTGACGTCCTAGTGGTACTAGGCAGACCTAATAAGACTAGGTGAAGTCCAACTGAATCGGGGAGATCGCACATTGGCATGAGAGAAGTCCAAGTTGGGAACTAGGCAAGGGAAAGTCCAAGCAGGTCAAGGGTTGACCGGACACTTGGTGAGGAAGTCCCAACAGGTCACGGTTGACTAGGGTTGGGCAAAGGGAACCCTAGACTTGGTTTAGGCAAGTTAGGACATGGGCATCGATTAGGTAATCGATTGGCCCAATCCAATCGATCAGGTGATCAATTGGAGCACTATTTCTCACAAGAAATAGAATGGCCCTTAATCGATTTGGTGATCGATTAAGGGCAACACCAATCAATTAGGTGATCGATTGGTGGGCTTTTGTCATGAGAACAAAAACCTCCTTAATCAATTGAGTGATCGATTAAGGAAGCCTTAATTGATTGGGTAATCGATTAAGGCTGTGTTTGCGAAAAGCACAGAAAGGTGCTAAATCAATTGAGCAATCGATTAAGATCTTCTTAATCAATTGACTAATCGATTAAGCTAAAAAAACTAGTCATTGAATGGCTAGATCTGACATGGTAATTGATTGGGTAATTGATTGGTAACCCTAGGTTGCACGGGTATATAGGGTTTTCACGCAGGTTGAAGCGAGACATCTCTTCGAATCTCTTCTCCTCCTTCACCCATTCTTGTGAGCTCTTGGAAACAAAGTGTTATTGCATTTCCAAGCATCATCAAGGGGTGATTTCAAGCTAGTAGAAAGCTGTTGGATCGAGAGAACCGATAGAGGGGGGGTGAATATCGAAAAACGTTCGGATTTAAGATAGAGAATTTGTACAGCGAAAGATTAAAACATACAACGCAAACACAGTTATTTTTTACTTGGTTCGGAGCCTAGGTCGACTCCTACTCCAAGGCCCACGATCGTTGATCGTTTACTTTGGGCAATTCTATATGAGGCGCAAAAAAACAGTTTACAGTTTTGAGTTACAAATATAGCACAGTAAACTTAACAAATAAAAAGAAAACTCTTCTTTTACCGACGTCCGATGTAGGTTGTCTTTTTCGGAGCAGCGGGACGTCGTCGGCTCGAGTTGGGAGGTTTCCGGAGCGAGGCGCGAGAGCAGAAGAGCGTAGAAGCGTTGATTGAAAGTGTTGCTTGAGCCTTGGGGTCGAGGGCCCTTTATATAGGGCCTGGGGGCGCTCAGAACGTCGGGGACGCCCCCCCCCCCACGTGTCACTCGATCCGCCTCGGTCTCGGTCAGCTTCTGATCCCTTCAAACTCGGGATCAGATCTTGACCGGGGCGCCCGAGACGCTGGGGGCGCCCGGGATGACCGGGTCAAACTTTATCCTTTGGCTTCGCTGGCTTAAGCTTCGATGACTTGCTATTGGGGGCGCCCGGAGCGCTGGGGGCGCCCGGAGCGCTGGGGGCGCCCGGGAGCAGCGGGGGCGCCCGGGAGCACTGGGGCGCCTGGGAGTTGAGCTGTCGAAGCTTGCTTTGCTTTCTTGTGTTTTGTGTTTACCTTGGGGGCGCCCGGGACACTCCGGGCACCCTAGTCAGCTGTTACCTCGTTCCTTTGAGGCTCTCTGAGCTGCAGACACTCGTTCCTTCGGTCCTGCATCCAGGGTTAGTCCAAAACACAATAAAACAATAAAATATTAGTTTATACAGCCTTAGCTGTCTTGGTTCTAACTTTGGGTCTCCAATATGAAACCCTAGGTCGAACCGACGCCTACTGTTCCCTCGACGGGGAACGCGTCCTCACCTACTCCTCTCGGGAGAATGTACCTGATGCCAACGGCTCCTCTGGTTGGACTTTTGCCTGGCGGTCCTTTGCCAGGTCTTGGATACCGAGCTGTCCTTCGCCTGGTGCCTAGCAGTCCTTCGCTAAGGCTTTGTATCCTGGCATTCCTTCGCCAGGTGCCTAGCAGTCCTTCGCTAGGGCTTTGTTTCCTGGCAGCCCTTCGCCAGGTGCCTAGCAGCCCTTCGCTAGGACTTTGTTTCCTGACAGCCCTTCGCCAGGTGCCTAGCATCCCTTCGCTAGGACTTTGTTTCCTGGCAGCCCTTCGCCAGGTGCCTAGCAGCCCTTCGCTAGGACTTTTCCTGCACACTTGAGTAACATTGTTAGATCACCAATAAACTTAACTTTGAATCCATTGCCAATATCAAAACAAGGTTCGATATGGTGCTTCCTGCACCAACAAAAGCAAGATAAGAAAGATCTCAGTATTATAATTCTAGTAAAAATTCATTTATATTTACTTGTTTTTTTGTATATTTCTTTGTGAGTTTGTATGAGGCTTTTCCACCTCCATGAAGGAGACATTCATAGTTCTTGTGAGGGAGAGCGGATCCTGGGATTAGTTACCTCAAAGGAGGTGGATACCAAGTAAAATGAAGATGTTAGCATTGCTCAAGTTTTTCCGTTGTAACAAATCTACAACGAGTATAGATTAGAGCTAATCACCTCCCTCTAACTCTCCTACCGGTCCTAACAAGTGGTATCAGAGCGAGGTCGCTCTTCTTTAGACTCATCGCCGAGAGTGCAAGGGCTAGAGGAAGAAGAAGAAGTTGAAGAAGAAATCCTAATTTCAAAAAGTCATCATAAAAAGGGTTCAACTTCAAAATGGTGTTTGGCTACGACATCCGGGCAGCTCCATCGTTCGAGAAAGCTAATTTCGATCTTTAGAAGACAAAGATTAAAAATTTCTTCATGATGGAGATAGAGAAATGGTTTACTCTAATGGAGGGTTTTAAGGGTCCAACAAATAGTAAAGAGAAACTCCTCAAGAAAAGCAAATGGAATGAGGAGCAAATCAAGAGATGTTATGCTAACGACAAAGTGACCAAATTGTTGGTCAATATATTTCCAAGCTCTATCTTAGACATAATTGGAGAATATCAAGATGCCAAGGAACTTTGGAGCAAATTGGTAAAGTTTCATGAAGATCCATTCTCAACGGAGTGCAACAATGAAGGTAAATAGGGAAACACTTTGTTTCATGTATATGAGGATTCGGAGGTTGAGAGATGCTCAACATCCAAGGATGAAATTGAAGAGACATCCACGTCGATGGTTGAGGGGAGCATAACTCACCAATGCTAGAACAAGGAGAAGTCTCTACATCCGGATCCAAAGAAGAGTCCTAAGAGTGTGTTCTTTACGCCCATGATGGGTTATAGAATGTCAACTCTAATCGAAAGGGTAGTTAATCCAACCTTGATGAAGTTGACACTTTGGGACATTTTTGAGGATTGGTTACCCTTGCAAATGAAAAGGTTTCAAATATGTACTCTTGAGGAGTAAAATTATGTCAAACTATCTTCTTGGGATATTAATTTGATAAAGTTGGCACATCTAGAATATAATATAATGAAATGCCAAGATGAAAGTTTTTTCCATTCTCTTGGAAAGATAAAGGCAAAATTAGGACCACTAAGGGCTTAGCGATGAGTTATTGATACTTAAAGAATCTAGATATTTTTCTTTTATGCTAAAATGTCATATTTTATATATCCTATCACATACCATGATATCATGTTTAAATACTCATACTTTATTGTGAAAGTATCATATATCATGTTATACATGAATCATGTAGCTATAATAATTTTTCTTTTAAAAATATTCATATGATGTATATCATGATCATAATCATGCATCATTTATTTTATTGAAATTAAGGACATTGACATTTATTGACATCATAACTAGATGATCAAAGCTTAAAATGTCTAGTTAAAAATGCATGAATCCTTAGTTTAGGGAGAATATAAATTACATCTCACAAGATCATAAATTGACTTATATGTGTTTTAAGATACATTAGATACAAGTGAAATGTTAGGAAGATAAACAAAACTCAAGGTGTTAATTAAGTGCATCTATTTGAGTTTTAGATTCATCAAAAGAAACTAACTAAATTTCAATCATTAGAAAAGTTAATGTGCAAGTCATGTGCATTTAGCCCAAAAAACATGGTTAGAAATTATTTTTGAAAATTATTTCAAAACTATATTGAAAAACCTTAGTAAAAATCATCTTTTAATAGAACCCATTATTGATAAATTGGATGCAAAATAGAGTGAAACATTGAAATATTTCAATGGTTTCTAATTTTGTGTTCATTTTTGAAATGAAAGCTATTTCCATAGAAAATTATTTTTCCATAATAGTATATGTCATAAATAATGTCTACACAAAATTTCATATTTTAGAATTATTTAGGAGTTTCTGAAATTCAATCTAAAATTGTTTTAAGAAATCAAAAACTCCCAGGTGATCGATTGGGACATACACCAATTAATTGGGCAATCGATTGGTGAAGATTTTTTGTGAGCACAGAAGCTCACATAATCGATCAGTGAATCGATTAAGACAGTCATAACGATCAGGTGATTGATTAAGGAGGAGTTTAATTGATTGAGCCCCAACATCAATCGATTGACATGACTAAAATTATTGATTTCAATCCATTAAACCAATTTTAAGTAACCTAACAATCCCTAATCCTCTAGAATACTTTTATAAGTATATTAGAATAATTTTCATAATAAAAACAAAAGGGATAAGTTTTGGTGAAAAATATGGTGTTAAGGAGAGGTTTAGATTCAAGATTGCATTTTTAAAATCTCATAACTTTGCTTTGAGATTTTTTAAAGATTTAGAAACTCAAAAATCATTGTTAGTACAATGATAGAAGTTTAGAGTATGTTTTGACAGAGAGATCTTCCTTAAAAGCATGTTATTTTTTTAATTTCTTTTGGGATAAGGAGACAATAACGAGTGGATATCTTCATTGTGATAAGTAAATGCTCAAAGTTGAGCATTAGTTACAATGAAAAGTGTGGGAATTTCATTGGATATCTTTGACCAAAATTGAATCTCGGGGTAGAGTTTTTGATGTGTGTCAAAGGGGGAGAAAGATGTAGGGTTAAGTTAAACTAAAAGGTTAGTTTAACTTAAACATATTGTCAAGTATTAAAAAAGGAGAGATTGTTGGTGCAATCTTCATTAGGTCAAGATTGACCTAGTTTAACTAAGCTCGGATGAATTTGAGTTTTGATATTTGACAATGATGTTTGATAAGATGTGTGTAATAAGTCAAGTGAGTCAAGGTTGACTGAAGACTTGACTAGAAAAGTCCTAGTGAGACTAGGCAGACCTAATTGGGAGCTAGGTGAAGTCCTAGTGGGACTAAGCAAACCTAGTTGGGAACTAGGTAAAGTTCGAGTGGATCGGAGAGATTGCACGTTAGCAAATGGAAGTCCAAGTGGATCGGGGAGATCACACGTTGGCATGAGTGAAGTCCTAGTGGGACTAGGTAAAGTTCAAGTGGATCAGAAAGATCGCATGTTGGCATGAGTGAACTCCTAGTGAGACTAGGAAGATCTAGTGTGATTAGGTGAAGTCTAAGTGGATCGGGGAGATCGCATATTGGCATGAGAGATGTCATAGTCGGGAACTAGGCAAGTGAAAGTCCAAGTAGGTCAAGAGTTGACATGACACTTGGTGAGGAAGTTCCTATAGGGATCTATAGGCAAAAATATTCAAAAATCGCAGCGGAAATAATAGATCCCACGAGCGATCCATGCGAAAAAAACTCATACAAAGTTAATTTACAAATTCCTATCATATAGGTATACCTTTGGCGCATGCCCTTCGCTTATCCCGCTTGTTCGAGGTATGCCAGATCTCTTGTACGTTCAAGTGTTCATGCATCTATGTGTATCCACACGAACACGATCTCTTAAGCTTCGAAGAAGAATCGCCTTTGTGGTGCTAGCCACAAGAGGAGATTCACAAAGCAAGAAAGAGAGGGAGAAGAGGGATTTTGATTAAGAGAAGGAAGGGATGGAAAAAAAATGACAAGTTGTTCATCCAAATGACAAGAAAAACTTTTTTATATTCATCCCATGAATATAAAGAGTTTTTGTCCCTTTAGCTTCCCTCCATTAATGCTAATAAAAACCCACTTAGAGCACATTTTCTCATGTGACTCTTCAACTTCTCTTCATCCAATGAAGAGAAACATTTCATCTTCCTCTATTATTAATTTATTAAATATTTTAATGAATTAATATCTCATTCAAATATGGTTGAGTCTAATCTAAATGAGTCAAAACTCAAATTAGATCTTAATCTCATAATCCAATTGGATTCACTTTAGTCTAACTCAATTAATCCAATTCGGATCAAATCTTAGTCAAACTAAGATCAATTAATTTCTGAAACATCGTGTCCTTAGTGTGTGACCCAATAGGTTCTCGTAACATTGCTAATGTGTCTAAACCACTTTAGACATATAAGCAATGAGCGACATTTAGCAATGCATCATTGCTACCCAACGACGAGAAAGTCGAGATCCGACTTAACCTACGTGACTATGACAATGTATGACCTTGTCCTTCTATCCTCGATATCTAGATTGACCAAAGAGGCATAGACCGTGTCATCCTCGATCAATCTTTGTGTTTCTTGATCACCGAGTAGACTCACTGAAACAAATGAGCTCAATATCTCATATTGACTCATTTGAGCATGGTCATGTGTTTTACGAGTCCTACTCGATCAAGGGGCCCACAGATATCACTCCCATCATATGGGAGGGATAGATCACATCTACATCACTCACATTCCTTCGCATAATTTGTTACATACCCAGTGATCGTCTTTATAGTCCACCCTGTTACCGGTGACATTTGACGATACCAAAATACATAACTCCTTATGTAGAGAACCGTAGTGACTTCAAGTCTAAGGACTATTCATACTAATAGTCACATGAGAAAGTTAATGACACTCATATAACAATCTATGTAACTTTCTCATGGCTGGTCAATTCAGTACACATTCTCTAATATATATCCATGTGTCAACTTGATATCATATATCCATGACTTGTGAGCTCAAGTCATCAATTGACCTACATGTTAGTCTCCCTGCATTAATGATGCCCTTGAATATTAATGCTTGAATAGGAATGATTTAGTGTAGTGTTCTCTACATCATCTCACTATCGATTCAACCAATCGATATGATGTAGATAAGAACCTACTACCCAAGGACATTATTATACTTAGTTATTTGGCACAAATATAAAGTAAGTATAGTAGCCAAATATGTCTTTATTAATGATAGAATATGATACAAAAGATCCCTAGTTAATCATCATATAATTAGCTCTAAGGCTCCTACTAACAGTCCCAACAGGTCACGGTTGACCAGGGTTGAGCAAAGGGAACCTTAGACTTGGTTTAGGCAAGTTAGGGCATAAGCAATCGATTAGGTAATTGATTAGCCCAATCCAATCAATCAAGTGATTGATTAGAGCACTATTTCTCTCGAGAAACAAAATGGCTCTTAATCGATTCAGTGATCGATTAAGGGCAACACCAACCGATTAGGTGATCGATTAGTAGGCTTCTGTCACGAGAATAGAAGCCTCCTTAATCGATTAGGTGATCGATTAAGGCTGTATTTTGCAAAAAAGAAAAAAAAAATAGAAAAGTGTTGAATCAACAATTAAGCTTCTTAATCAATTGGCTAATTGATTTAGCTTCAAAAAACAGTCGTTGAATCACTAGATCCGACGTGGTAATTGATTGGTAACCCTAGGTCGTGTAGGTATATAGGGTTTTCACGCAGGTTGAAGCAAGACATCTCTTCGAATCTCTTCTCCTCCTTCGCCCATTCTTGTGAGCTCTTGGGGACAAAGTGTTATTGCATTTCCAAGTATCAAGGGGAGATTTTAAGCTAGAAGAAAGCAAGACAAGAAAGATCTCAGAATTGTAATTCTTGTAAAAATTCATTTGTATTTGCTTGTTCTTTTTGTGTATTTCTTTGTGAGCTTGTATAAACCGCCTCCATGAAGGAGACATTCATAGTGCTTGTGAGTGTGAGAAGAGCGGATCCTTGGATTAGTTACCTCAAAGGAGGTGGATACCAAGCAAAAAGAAGATGTTAGCATTGCTCAAGCTTTTCCGCTGCAACAAATCTACAACAAGCAAAAATTGGAGCTAATCATCTCCCCTCTAGCTCTCCAACCGGTCCTAAGACTTGGGATATGCAATTTGCATATATTGGATTTCCTTTTCATGAATATTTCTCATCGGCATCAAGCTCATCCCTCACGATGAATTTGCAACTAATTATCGATTTAATCCTTTAGTTAATGGATTCGCTAGACTATCTTTGACTTCACATAGTCAATAGTAATAACTCTTGTTGAGGGTAGTTTATTTACTACGTAAGCTAAGTCTGATCATGTGCAACTCATTAAGTATATCAGACTTCTAAACACTTGAGAGTACTTTATCTGAGAGATACTTTTTCCTTGATTCTTTGATAGATGTTGACTCATATCTATTAGTGTACCAATACAGTATCACCCTTGATGAATTACTTAAGAATCTTGTCCAGGTAATATAAGAACAAGTACTTCTACTATTCTAATAATTTTGATTCCTAGAATCATATTAGGTAGGCTCATGTCTTTCATGTCAAATCGTTCAACATATGTTTAGTAGATTTGATTATCTTATCATTACTCCCAATAATAAGTATGTCGTCTACATATAGGTATAAGAAGACATAATTATTCTCTATGATTTTCATGTAGATATATTTATCACATTCAATAATTTTGAATCCACTTTCTTTCATGACATTGTCAAATTTCTTATGTCACTATTTTGGTTCTTGTTTCAAGATATATAATGACTTTCACCAATCTACAAATCTTCTTTTTCTGCCTGGCATAAAACACCCTTCAGGTTGTCCAACGTAGATTTCCTTTTATAAATCCCCATTGATAAAGTTTGTCTTTACATTCATCTAATATATTTTTAGATTTTATAGAGCTGCGATAACCAATAATACTCTTATAGAAGTTATTCTCGACACTAGATAATACGTATTAAAGGAATCAATGCATTTTTATTACCGGTACATTTTTATTACCGGTAACCTTTAATTACCAATTTGGCATTGTACTTATTTATTGTGTCATCTGATTTCATTTTCTTCTTGAAAATCCACACGCAACCTAGTGATTTACTTATCGCAAGAAGATATCCACAAGTTCTTAAGTGTGATTTTATAGGACAAAGTCTATTCTGGATATAATTATATTGTCTCTTTCTAATGAGGTCCATCAGAAAAGCTTATTGCTTTTGAGTAACTTTGGGAATCACTTTCTAACATAAAAGTGATAAAATCCATTTCGTAGGATTTTTCCACCCGATCTCTTTTACTTCGTCTAAGCTCAACCTTAATTGGTTCATTTTCTTCTTCCTCGTGTTTCATATGTCCATTTTGAGAAATTTGCTTCCTCTTGGGTCTTATACGAAAAGGATGAGATATTTCTCAATTCTGTTATCGAATTCTTGTGTATATTCGGTATTTATGACTCATATATAAAAAAATATTGATACACACTCTTGTTATGTGCATATCCAATAAATATGCAATCAATTATTTTTTGTCCTCTATTAATCTTTTTCGGATCAGGTACGAAAACTTTAACAAGACACCCTCACATTCACAAATATTTGTAGGATAGTTATCTTCCATTCTACAACTCAAAAGGGTTCTTATCTATTTTCGTTCAGGGTACGTACCTTATTTAAAAAGTAATTAACTGTTAACATAGCTCCCCCCCCCCCCCCCCCCCGCCATGAACTCTGGCAGTCTAGAGTTTAAAAGAAGTGCATTCATTATCTTCTTTAGAGTGTGATTCTTTCACTCGACAATACCATTTTGCTGAGTAATATAAGGAGTTCGTGTTTCGTGTTTGCTCCCATATTCAACGGACAACTTAGTGAACAATGATATATATTCACCACCTCAGTTATTTTGAATCATCTTAATTTTTTTATTTAGTTGGTTTTTAGCCTCATTCATATAGGGAATAAATTTTTATATAGCTTCATCATTACTTTTGAGAAGATACACATAATAGTATTGTATTATCATCTACAAAAGTAATGAAGTACTTATTCACATCATGTGTCAGTGTATCTTTTAGGTTGCATACGTTAGTGTGAATTAGGTTGAGTGGTTCATTGATTCTTTCAATATTTTGAAAGGATGACTTTGTCATTTTCGCTTCAACACAAATCTCACACTTCTATTTCGAGTCAAGGTGGAATGTAGATATGCTTTGCATGTTAATTAATCTATTCAACACATCATGGTTAACATATCCTAATCTACCATGCCACAAACACAAAACTCTGTAAGTACCCTGGGTTAATTTTGATATTGACCAACCAAGTTAAGTTAGGTCATGTATGTTTGATGTCTTGTGTCTAAGTGTGCAAGAACTTAGGAACACAAGAAGTCGAGCGGAAGACATAGTAAGTGAGAAGGATTACATAGGAAGGGAGCGGACAGGCTTTATACATTTGAGGGATGAGGAGTTGCGGAAGAATACACCGGTGGAGTGAGAAGAACGCACATGGTTCATCCGAGAGACAAGAAGCCGGGAGCAAGTCTGCTCGAGGAAATAGTCAGAGTTGGGTTCGGGTGAACTCAACTCCGAATGATCGGAGCATCACCCAAGTGAGAGGATTGAAGAATGGTCAACTTTTGAGGTTAACCATTCAAGGTGCTTGGAATGAGTCTAGACGCCTGGAGTCCAAGCGGCTCAATCAAATAAAGGCGCCCTGATGACTTGAGGAGCCTCAGTTGTCTTGAGGCACCTTGAATGTCAGAGTTCGACCGTTGCGGAGTGGATAAAGCAACGAAATCCACGTCAGCCGATTTCATGCACCTCAAAGCAATAGAGGTGCCTCAATGTTGCCAACTCAGTAAGCGGTCATTGCGACGAAGATAAGGGTTAGCCAAATTGAAGCATAAGGGATAGAGATGCCTGGAATGACCACGTCAACAAAACTGACACTTCGACTAATAGGCTATAAATAGAGCACTTGAGCTTGAAGTTATAATAACACACTTAGTCTTAACCTTTGTAATTTTCGTTTTAACTGCTAGTACATTCAATTGTTGTAAGGGGCTTCACTGCCTCTAATTGTTTGTCGAAGAAGGTGTTTCTGTTAGTGTACTTCTATTACTTAGATTAATAATCACCCAGGTTGTAACCAAGTAAATTCTTTAGTCTCTTATTTTATTTTTATGTTATTTCTTTTTAATTAATATATGTATCCATGCTAAGTTAGAAGCAAGACATTTGGAATTTCATTTGCAGACTTTTAATTTCCCTCTAACCAGTATACCGATCCTGAACCACTAGAAAAAAATATTTTTCTGTTCTAAGTCTATTTTCCTTATAGTTCTTCACTTTTATCTTAATACTCCATCATTATTATACTAATATTAATATACATAAAAACATCTTAATTTTTAAAATAAAATTTGATTTAACCCTGCAAGCCCCACTAAACCCTAAATTTGGGTCAACTCGAACCCGAGCCGAATATTTTCAACCCAAAACCCTTCAACCTAAACGTGACTCGAACCCAAAAATTTTCAACCCGAACTTGATTTTTTTTGGGTTGACTCGAGTGAGGTCATGGGTTCATGTTCATTTTTGACACCCTTAATTCACCCCTCTAACCAGTTCACCGATCCTAATAAACTCAAGCATATAAACGGAAGAATTTTCAATTTTATTAACCTTAAGCCTAATCATTATTACACTAAACTTGAATAGTCCATCAGTTACATAACCCTTTCCTAAAACATTCCATTTTTAAACATAACAACTCTGTCCGACTCAAAAATAATGTGAAAGTCATGCTTACTTAACAGTAATCTAGACACCAAATTCTTTTGAATCTCTGTAACATATAGCATATTGTTTAAAGTGTGCTCCTTGCCCGAGGTCATCCTCGGCACTATTTGTGCTTGGCCCATGATATCCAAGGTTGTTGATGTAGGACTGATGCACATGAGAGAAGCAAGGGGGGGGGGGGGGGGGGGGGGGGGGTGTTGAAGTGAGTTTTAAAAACTTGCTTTTTTGAAATTAAGAACATAGTGCACAACAGAAAATTAAGTGGTAAAACTCAAACACAAAGAAATAATGCACAGTTCGATTTTTACATGGTTTGTAGCCTTCAGCGACTCCTATCCAAGACTCAGGTCCCATGGACTTTTTTAATGGATAATCCATTAATATCCTCTGTCGATAAACTCCTAATAGAATGATCAAGTACAAATATGAACTGGGAAGTATAATAAACCTACACTTCCCTTTTGTAATAATGAAAGCAATAATTTGAAATTTGTTACCCAACATAATTGTATGAGTCTGATTGCCTTTGCATGTTGGTGTCGGTCTTCAGGCAGCCATTGGGCATAGACAAGATGAAGAACAGTCGCAGTGTGAAGACAAAGTAATAGTGTGATCAATATCGAAGATGTTGTAGAATGCTTGCTCGAACCCCCCTTATAAAGGATGTTGAGGGTGCCTCAGTTCCCAACTGAGGCACCTCTCTTCTCAAGGTTCGATCAGATACGATTTTCGTGCACTTTATCCTCTCGAAAGCGCCTTTAATACCATATGAGACACCTCTAGTCTGAACTGAGACGCCTCAGATCCCAACTAAGGGGGCTCCAACGCTAAAATATCATCTTTGCTACTTATTCATATGGAGGTGTCCTCAGGCATCCAAGGCGCCTCCAGTGTGAACTGAGGTGCCTCAGGTCCCACGTGAGGCACCTCAAACACTATTTATCTGATGCTTTCTTTTTGTAATTTAGATCAGCAAACTTTGTTAGTCCACAAAATAAAATATAACCTGCAAAACAGAGTTAGCACAATTATAAAAAATGATTATTAATTAGATCCTATCTTACCAAGACCAAGATCTACTCATGATCTCAGCTTAGACATCTGAAATGACTCTAAGTTGTACTGTGCCTAAAGTCCCACTAGGACTCGTCCTCACCCGATCTCTCTCCTCTAGTGACTTACGAAGCTTACTAGTTGTAGTCTTTTACTTGGCTTCTTTGACCACCAGGTCTTTCTGCCAGATATTCTATCTGGACTTCAATCAGCTGTCAGGTCACGCAAACCCAACTAGACTTTCTGTCAGGTATCAATCTACCTAGATTTCAGTCAGTTGTTAGGCCTTGCGGGCCCAACTGGATTTCCTGCAAGGTATTAACCAACATCAAAACCTAAGTTTAATTATTAGTGCAAATTGCACCCATAGTTGAGTTCCCCATAAATAGTTTGTTGCCATCATTGATTTTCCGAAGTTGTAGAGTAGTTCCTTACTGCAGTATATATGTCTGGTGGCATCAGTATCGATCCACCATTGTCGCTAATTTGAAGCAACCAGATTCAGTTTGAAAACCACGACACAAAGGTTGTCCAGTTCTAGTCCCTTATTCAGTTGATCTCCTGCTTCTTCTTCAGCTTTCTACACTTTAAAGATCTGTGACTGACTTGGTCACAGTTGAAGCACTTCCCAGAGAACTTCTTCTTACTTACGCCTCCTTTAGGTTTCATCTTGGAAGACATGGGATTCTTTCATTTCAAGTTTTGACCATGCTCGATCATATTGTCTTTTATAGTAGCTTAAGAGAACAACTTCCTCTCCGAACTCTTATTATCTTCCTTGTACGAGATCGTAGGTCGGCTAGAGGGGGTGAATAGTTCATCACTCTCTTTTCGTCTTCTTCCTACATGTGTTAGTTGCGCTAGCAGAAATGAAACTTAAACAATAAAACAATGCTAACACTTATCTTTTACATGGTTCGAAGATTGTTTGCTCCTACTCCACAGCGTGTCGTTGAGGTGGACGTGTTGGTGCAGAATGCACCCAAGTCAAACATGTGTTTTGATAATGGCAACAGAGGTCAAAAGTTAAGTCTTACTTGTTTTCTAACAAGTTACTCTAGTGTGCAGGAAAAGTCCTAGCAAAGGACTGCTAGGCACTGGCAAAGGAATGCCAGGGTAAAAAGCCCTAGCGAAGGACTGCTAGGCACTGGCGAAGGAATGCCAGAGTCAAAAGCCCTAGCGAAGGACTGCTAGGCGCCAGGCGAAGGACAGCCTGGGACTAAAGCCCTAGCGAAGGACTGCTAGGCGCCAGGCGAAGGACAGCCTGGGACTAAAGCCCTAGCGAAGGACTGCTAGGCACCGGGCGAAGGACAGCTCGGCATCCAAGACCTGACAAAGGACCGGCAAGCAAAAGTCCAACCAGAGGAACGGTTGGCATCAGGTAAATTCTCCCGAGAGGAGTAGGTGAGGACGCGTTCCCCGTCGAGGGAACAGTAGGCGTCGGTTCAACCTAGGGTTCCATTTGGGAGACCCAAAGTCAGAACCAAGACAGCCAAGGCTGTATAAACTAACCTAGTAATGTCTTGTTGTGTTTTGGACTAACCCTGGATGCAGGACCAAAGGAACGAGTGTCTGCAGCTCAGAGAGCCTCAAAGGAGTGAGGCAATAGCTGACCAGGGCGCCCGGAGTGTCCCGGGCGCCCCAAGGTGAACACAAAACACACAAGTAAAAAAGCAGCTTCAAACAGTACATCCTGCGGGCGCCCCCGTGCTCCCGGGCGCCCCCGCTACTCCCGGGCGCCCCCAGCGCTCCGGGCGCCCCCAACAGCAAAGTACCGAAGCACACCCTCGCGAAGCCAGAAGATAGAAGTTTGACCCGGTCAATCCGGGCGCCCCGAGCGCTCCGGGCGCCCCGGTCAAAGCTGATCCCGAAGATAAAGGGATCAGACGCTGACCGAGACTTTGGCGGATCAAAGGACACGTGGGGGGGTGCCCCCGACGTCCCGGGCGCCCCCAGGCCCTATATAAAGGGCCCTCGACCAAGGCTTCAGACAATCAACTTCCAATCAACGCTTCTACGCTCTTCTGCTCTCGCGCTTCACCCCAGAATCCTTCCAACTCGAGCCGACGACGTCCTGCTGCTCCGAAAAAGTCGATCTACCTCGGACGTCGGTAAAAGAGCTATTTAAGTTTACTGTACTGAATTCTGTAATAATCTTTTGTAAACTATTTGCGCCTCATATAGAATTGCCCAAAGTAAACGGTCAACGACCGTGGGCCTTGGAGTAGGAGTCGACCCAGGCTCCGAACCAAGTAAAATCGACCGTGTCTCTGTGTGATTTTGTTTTTATTAATTTCCGCTGCGTACTTGCTCTAAGTGTTTCCGAAAAACGATTTCCGATATTCACCCCCCCTCTATCGGTTTTCTCGATCCAACAAGTGGTATCAGAGCGGGGAAGTTCAAACTTGGTGCAATCACCAGTTTGAAATTTTTTTTCGGATTTTTATTTCTTTTTCTCGTTCGAATTTTTTTATATTTTATTCCTCATATCCCGCACTACTAATCCAAGACCAAGTCTTGGGATATTTTTTTTTGTTAGTTTTCTTTTACAGATCAAATGGTCATACAAGAGGGATTCAGCACCGCCAGACCTCCACTTTTCAGTGGAGAAGACTTTTCTTACTGGAAAAGTCGAATGGAGGTCCACCTGAAAACTCAGGTGGACATGTAGATCATCATCCAGTCCGGACTGGAGATACCCAAAAATGCTAATGGACTTCCTCAAAGCTACACAGAGTGGGACACCGCTCTGAAATGAAAAATCGAAGCCGACGCCAAAGCGACTCAGACTCTTCAATGCTGATTGACGAAAGAGGAGCTGAACCGCGTGGGCCCCTTCAACAGCGCCAAGGAGTTGTGGGCAAAATTGATCGAGCTGCATGAAGGGACATCAGATACTCGGATCAGTAAGAGGGATCTGCTCCTGAACAAACTCTATACCATCAAGATGGCCGACAACGAAACAGCAGCCCAGCTCCACGCACGAATCCAAGAGTTGATGAACGGTCTTCACACTATAGGTCACAAGGTTGAAAACCGTGACTTAATAAGGTATGCCTTAAACGCTTTCCCTAGAAACACCTTGTGGGCATCTATGGTAGATGCTTACAAGGTCTCAAGGGATCTTTCAAAAATAAAATTAGACGAATTGTTTTCCGAACTAGAACTGCACGAACAAACTAACACCAATATGGTCGAGAAAGATATTGCTTTCGTTGCAGGTAAAACTGGAAGGACAACAAAGAAGAAGCCTAAACCTGAACCCGAGTCTAACTCAGACTCAGACTCAGAAGACGAAGAAAGAGATCAAACTAAGCTGGTCCGACTAGCCCGAAGCTACTACAAGGAGCTGAAGAACCGAACCAACAAACGGAAAATCAGCCGAAGAAAGGACGAACCAGCTGAACCCGCGAATGACAAAAACAAGCCCAACGTAACCTGCTATGAGTGCAAGAAGAAGGGCCACTACAAGACAGAATGTCCAAACTTAAAGGAAATCAAAAAGACAAGAAGAAAGAAAGCGCTCCAAGCAACCTGGGACGAATCTTCCTCAGAAGAAGAAGAGGAAGCACCCCAATCAAACCTACTAGCCTTGATCGCCTCAGAAAAAGTCGAGACTGAGTCAGAATCAGAACAGGACGACGGCGAGCTGACCTTTACAGAAGACGCGAAATTAAGGTAACTGGTTTCAATAGATGTCAATTAGGTGAACTAATTTCATTTCTTTCCCGAGATTTGGCAAAAGCCAAACTCCGAGTCGAATCCCTCCGACAGGAAGTAAAACTCCTGAAAGAGGGAGCTAACTCTAAACCCTTAACCGAGAAGGTTCAGGAAGGAACTCCTACTCATGTTGAAAAACTTGAAAAGGAGAACTCCTCCCTGAAAACTCAGGCTAAGGATCTTAGATCAGCCTTAGAATGATTTACATCTGGTTCCAAGGGTCTTGACATGATCCTTGGAAAACAGAAATCAGTTCTAAATCGATCCAGACTTGGCTATAGAACCAAAGCTCGACAAAGATCTTACTTTGCTGTACTGAATCAGTCCAGAGGTAAATTCAGGCATGGGTACCTAAACTATACCTGAACAAACCAACTGGATCAAATCAGTATTGGATCCCCAAGGACAAGATTCACATCTTGCCTAACCATCACCGTGGCTTTAGTCCAGGGGGAGCCAAACTGAAAACAATATTCATTATTAGATAAAAATTTAATTCTTGATTGCAATTGCTTGATTGATTGTTTATTTAAAATTCCTGCAATTTACCATGCTTAGATTCAGGAATGGTTAGTATAAGGACCAAACACACTTAACTGAAACTTGACAACATAGTATTGGGTGGAGGTGAGATGATAGTACGTTAGGGAAGCCAATTTGGCGGAACTAGCTGAAGCTACCGATCCAAGACCCAAACTAGTTAGACCAGAAATTTTTCAAAGAATAATTTTGAAAATGAAATTTCATTAAAAGGCTTTGTCAAGGAAAGGGTGGATGATCCCATAAGGCTACGGCCAAAGAAGGCCTAGTGCCTCGCCAAGACCTGGAAGCCAATTTTTGAAATTCAAATTCAAATTATTTTTTGTCAAATTCGAATCTAACACAAAATTTCAGTTATTTGTAGATTTAAACATCTTTTCAAAAATTTCAAAATTAATTAAGTTTTCAAAATTTAATTGTTTTCAAAATTAATCAAAATTTTCAAAATAGTCTTAACTATTAAAACATGTCTCATGAAACCTATAAGGCTAACATGATTGAAAACCCTAGACTGGGAGAGACAGTAGGATTAAGACTCAATTAGAAATTATTTTGATGCCTATGAGATAATCCTGTATTTAAAGATCACAGTCAAAACATGGTCAACATAGTCAAACCATGGTCAACATAGTCAAACCATGGTCAAAGTAGTCAAATCAATTCCAATCATGGTCAAACCGATTAAACCATGGTTAAATGATGACAAGACAAAATTTTGTCTTTACCTATACTATTTCGGGCGCCCGGAGTGTCCCGGGCGCCCCCACCCATACCTTTTCTTGAAAAAAGCTGACTCTGACCTTTAATCAGGGCGCTCGGAACCGTGCGGGCGCCCCCATCCCTCTCTATGCAGCAAAAGCTGCAAAGTAGCCTGTATAAGGGTGCCAAAGTTACTGCCTTTGGCAGTATGGCCTGTCCCGGGCGCCCGGGAGCTCCGGGCGCCCCCATGGAAATGCCTATATAAGGCACCCGAATTCCCCCTCTCTTCCCACACCAAAATCAACCTCCTTCTTCACTTCTTTCTCTTCAAGAAGACCTTGCAAGTCCTCATCCTCAACTATGCCTCCCCGAGCTGCCCGGTATAATTCTTATTTATTTTTATTACATTTAAATTTATTTTTAATGCAATATCTTCATGTTTTATTATCTTCCTTAACTTAGAAGACACCGACCAAACCCGGCCAACCCCGGTGCCGAACCTAGTCCCGACCCTAGGTTCCCTACCTTAGAATTATGCAACAAGTTTGCTCAAACCATTTACAAACCTATTAAGACAAGCTATCTTAATAGACACTTCTTTACTCAATCATGTCCCGTGACCATGAATATTATAAACTTCTATCAATTAGATAATCTTGTCTTCTGCACTCATAGCATTAATGAATCCTTATGTGCAGAGTTCTACAATAACATAATTCGACAAGATAATCTCATGTTTCACACTACTGTTCAAGGGATACCTTTGTCTATCACCCCTAGTTTACTAAACCGATTCCTTGAACTATGATTTTCTCAGTCCACATTCTGCTGCTATCCACCTAGGAATCCTCCATTTGACCCTCCCTACTCTCACATCACCTTAGACACTATCCACTCGTACTTCTATAGGGAAGCTAGACTCCCCCCAAATAGACGATTCCAAGCTGTTGATCTTCAGGCACAGGACTATGCCCTGTACAGAGTCCTGGTCCGCTGTATTTTACCACTCTCCACTAGAGATCTCGGGACCATACGACCTTTTCATGCCTTCCTCCTGTATGCTCTAGTCCACCACCTTGACATCGACATTGGACTACACATGTTTCATTCTATTCTGCATGCGTCTAGTGTTACGACCCAGGGACGAGTGCGCACTCCATACTGTCACATCATCACCTCTCTCCTTCATCACCACGGTCGCAACATTACCGCAGGTGAAATAACCGCTTTGACTGATTTCGATGAAATAGGATTTAGGAACTTCTCGTTAGCGGGTCTAGAGGTATCGGCCACCGGGGTTCTGAGTTGGAGACGACAGCAGGCCGAGGCCCCGATCGACTCAGACGAGGAGATTGAGGTCGACGTTGGAGACATAGCTGCAGCAGCCTGAGCGCACATCGACGAGCCTGCTCCACCGACACTCTACCAGAGAGTGACACATTTAGAGACACGGGTTCAGAGTCTCCGAGAGGAGGTCGAGGCCTATCACATCGAGCAGATGGACGCTCACAGGGCCGATCGAGAAGTGGCTGATGCCCGATACATCGAGCAGAGGGACGCTCGTAGGGCCGATCGAGAAGTGGCTGATGCTCGATACATCGAGATGATGGCACGATTCGATTCATGGCACCCCGGTCCCTCGTCTTAGATCTGATTGCATTGTACTATTAGCTATCTGACTGCCCCTACCTAGTAGGGTTGACTTATGTTTTGACTTATGTATGACTGTTATGCTTTTCTCTGTTGACCTGTGGAATTAAGTACTTATTTCATATGACTATCTAAGCAGTTAGGATTGTGCTCTGTAGAATAGATTAACTTTATGTTTTTTCTGCTCTACTTGATTTAAAATTTTGTTTCTAAAAATAGAATTTGAAAAACTGTTTTACTTAATTTCAAAATCAGTTTTCACTTTCGACTTAGTTTTATTTTTATTTCAAAACTACCCCCTTTCAAAACTAGGGCTTTTTCGAAAATGGACTTAGCCTAGGCCCTAACCCTAGAACTGCATGCACCTATAGACTTAGAAGCCAGCATCTCACAAGCACCTTAGGGTACTTTTGATTGATAACCTAGAAAGGGTTGAGATGCTTAGGTCTTTGCCTTAATTCAAGATGCTTTAAGTCAATGCATTTGCAGTAATTGGGGCACTAAATACAACTTACACAGCAATCAAGTTAAGTGTCAAGTCTAGAAAATCTAACTTGAACAAAAACACTTAACTTGACTAACCCTAGCAAAAACTACTATTTATAACAGTTAGTAAGTAGCTAAATGGGTTAGACAGGTCCCTACAGAGAAAATTGACTGATTTAGTTTAAGTCTAATTATAAATTGGTTTAGTACAGCAAAATCTTACTTATTTTCATTATGCAAATCTTATTTCTGCTATATTCATCTGTTTTTGATAAATGGCAAAGGGGGAGAGATAGGCAAGGAGAGAGTAAAATTAATTTTTTTAACTCTATCCTTTATTCAAAAAGTTTTCAAAAAATTTCTTATCCTTTATTCAAAAATTTTCAAAAATACTTAAGCTTTTCAAAGTTAACTAAAGTACTTAAGTTCTTAAAAGCTTTCAAATTTTTACTTAGGCTTTCAAAATTTTGCTAAGTACTCAAGCCTTTCAAAATTTTCTTACTTAAGCTTGTCAAAATTTTTTCAACTTCTATAAGTACTTTAAAGCTTAAGTTTTTCAAAACTATATAAGTACAATATTACTAAGTACTTAAGTGTTTCAAGATTATTAAGTACTTAAGTTTTTCAAAATTATTAAGTACTTAAGTTTTCCAAATGTACGTTATTTATCAAAGTACTTAAGTTTTTCAAAATTATTAAGTACTTAAGTTTTCCAAATGTACGTTATTTATCAAATACTTAAGTTTTTCAAAATTATTAAGTACTTAAGTTTTCCAAATGTACATTATTTATCAAAGTACTTAAGGTTTTCAAAATTATTAAGTACTTAAGTTTTCCAAATGTACGTTATTTATCAAATACTTAAGTTTTTCAAAATTATTAAGTACTTAAGTTTTCCAAGTGAACGTTATTTATCAAGTACTTAAGTTTTTCAAGTACTTAAATTTTCCAAAGTGTTTCAAAGTTTACTAAGTACTTAAGCTTTTTAAATCCTAGAAAGTACTTAAGCTAACACTTTCAAAACTTTTGAGTACCTTAAAACTTAAAGCTTCAAACTTTTTAAGTACTCTAAAAATCATGTCTCAAAAACTTTCCTATGTACTTTTAACTTAAGGTATGAAAAGATTTCTAAGAACCTAAAACTTAAGTTTTTAAAGTACAAGTAAAGCTTTTTAACCCCACGAATTTTTGAAAAAACTAGGGGGAGATTCCTTCCAGGGGGAGGGAACAAAACTTAACCTTTTCATGCTTGCTTAAACTTAACTTTTTGAACTAGGGTTGTCATAAATCAAAAAGGGGGAGATTGTTGGTGCAGAATGCACCCAAGTCAAACCTGTGTTTTGATAATGGCAACAGAGGTCAAAAGTTAAGTCTTACTTGTTTTCTAACAAGTTACTCTAGTGTGCAGGAAAAGTCCTAGCAAAGGACTGCTAGGCACTGGCAAAGGAATGCCAGGGTAAAAAGCCCTAGCGAAGGACTGCTAGGCGCCAGGCGAAGGACAGCCTGGGACTAAAGCCCTAGCGAAGGACTGCTAGGCACCGGGCGAAGGACAGCTCGGCATCCAAGACCTAACAAAGGACCGGCAGGCAAAAGTCCAACCAGAGGAACGGTTGGCATCAGGTAAATTCTCCCGAGAGGAGTAGGTGAGGACGCGTTCCCCGTCGAGGGAACAGTAGGCGTCGGTTCAACCTAGGGTTCCATTTGGGAGACCCAAAGTCAGAACCAAGACAGCCAAGGCTATATAAACTAACCTAGTAATTTCTTGTTGTGTTTTGGACTAACCCTGGATGCAGGACCAAAGGAACGAGTGTCTGCAGCTCAGAGAGCCTCAAAGGAGTGAGGCAACAGCTGACCAGGGCGCCCGGAGTGTCCCGGGCGCCCCCAAGGTGAACACAAAACACACAAGTAAAAAGCAGCTTCAAACAGTACATCCTGCGGGCGCCCCCGTGCTCCCGGGCGCCCCCGCTGCTCCCGGGCGCCCCCAGCGCTCCGAGCGCCCCCAACAGCAAAGTACCGAAGCACACCCTCGCGAAGCCAGAAGATAGAAGTTTGACCCGGTCAATCCGGGCGCCCCGAGCGCTCCGGGCGCCCCGGTCAAAGCTGATCCCGAAGATAAAGGGATCAGACGCTGACCGAGACTTTGGCGGATCAAAGGACACGTGGGGGGCGCCCCCGACGTCCCGGGCGCCCCCAAGCCCTATATAAAGGGCCCTCGACCAAGGCTTCAGACAATCAACTTCCAATCAATGCTTCTACGCTCTTCTGCTCTCGCGCTTCACCCCGGAATCCTTTCAACTCGAGCCGACGACGTCCTGCTGCTCCAAAAAAGTCGATCTACCTCGGACGTCGGTAAAAGAGCTATTTAAGTTTACTGTACTGAATTCTGTAATAATCTTTTGTAAACTATTTACGCCTCATATAGAATTGCCCAAAGTAAACGGTCAACGACCGTGGGCCTTGGAGTAGGAGTCGACCCAGGCTCCGAACCAAGTAAAATCGACCGTGTCTCTGTGTGATTTTGTTTTTATTAATTTCCACTGTGTACTTGCTCTAAGTGTTTCCGAAAAACGATTTCCGATATTCACCCCCCCCCCTCTATCGGTTTTCTCGATCCAACAGGACGATCCCTCAACCCTTTGGTGGATTAGTCCCCGACAATCTCTGGCTAGAGCTTTCTCCTTCTCGGTAGAGAACAACCTCTCACAAATCTCTCTTCCCCTTTACAAGATGAGAACTAGGGTTAGGAGGAAGAGATTTGGCTTTGGAAGCTTTGAGCATGAACAAAGAGGTTTTCAATCATAATTTTGTGACCTCTTCATGCCCCAAAGCTTCCCCTTAGATAGAGGAGAGAGCTGTTAACAAAACAGCTCGGACCCATTACCAGTCGACTGGTCCATACCCTAGTTGACTGGTCCTTTCCATTGGACATAGCCAACGACTAGTTTTTCCAAAGCATTAGTCAATTGGTATCAACCCTAGTTGACTAATCTTCCTGTAAGTTTCACCCAATGCTTCCAATCGACTGATTCTTCCTCCAGTCGACTACCCAACTTACAAACTCACTCTCAACATCTTCGGAGTTCATCCTTCATGTATGCCTTGAATTCCACTTCCCCAACTTGTCTTTTGAAGTTCTCTTCCTTTGGCTCTCATCCCTCAGATGCATACAAGCTCGCAGCTTATTTCCATGCCATCATTCACGTATGCCTTTGAAGTATACTCCCTTGGATCGTCCTTTAAAGTCATCTTCCTTTGGCTCTCGTCCCTCGGATGGCTTCACTCCATTATTCCTCATGTGTGGTTCACCAAGTCCTGCATGACTCAACACACACATCAAACTACTATGAAAACCTAACTTAATCATATTGGCACACACATCAAAACCCATGATCATGTTGGTGCAAGTTGCATCAATGATGTTCTCCTTTAAAGTGTTTTAATGTTTGACAATATACTTAAGACAGTGATACATTGAACAGACAAAGGGGAGTTAGGAGAAGTAACCTAAGCGGAAGAAAAGTCCTAGTTAAGCTAGGCACTATGACCTGGTGAGTGAAGCTGGGCACTAAGTCCTGGCATAGGGCTGGGCACCGAAGACCTGCTCGGAAGGTGGGCACTAAGTCCTGGTCGAGGACTGGGCAAGAAGACCTGGCTGAGGGTTGGGCACCGAAGACCTGGTTCGGGGAATTGGGCACGAAGACCTGGCCGAGGGTTGGGCACCTAAGTCCTGGACCTAGGGTTTGGGCACAAAGTCTTGGTCCGAGGGACTGAGCAACTTAGCTGAACGATGACTAAGGACAGGAGTAGAGACGGATCAGGGTTTGGGCATCTCGAGGTCCGGAGGTATCGGAAGCTAAGCAAAAGTCCACCCGAAGGACTGGGTGGCAACCGTCTCCTGAAAGGAGTAGGTGAAAGGCGCGTTCTCGGGGGTGGGAACTTGCGCCGGTTCGACCTAGGGTTTCGTGGAAATCCGAAGTCCGAACCAAGTTCTTAAGGCTAATATTATATATGCTTTGTGTTTGTGTATCTTGCAGGTATCAAGATTGGAAGACAAAGCAGGCTGCTGGAGCCCTTGAAGCAGGGCGCCCCCATCAGTGGGGGTGCCCCATGCATCCAGGGTGCCCCCATCAGTGGGGGTGCCCAAGCTAAAGAAGGAAAATGCAGGTTTTGTGTGGTAGGCAGATTAGGTGTCAAGCGGGGCGCCCGGAGCATCCAGGGCGCCCGGGTTCAAAGCTGTTTGTGATGTTTCAAGTCCGAAACACAGATAAGCCTTCATGCGGGCGTCCGGGAGGTCCGGGGTGCCCTGGTCAAAGGTTTTATCAGCTGCGGCGAGGTCGACGCGGGGATAAGGTTTGACCGGGTTTATCGGGGCGCCCCCGACGTCTAGGGCCCCCCAGGAGTGCTATAAAAGGGGCCTCGACCCCTCTGCTTCAAACACAACTGCCAAGTGCCATTCTGATCACTCTGACAGACGACAACGTGCTAAAGACAAGGCTCTACGACCGGGAGGCTCTAGGAGGAAGTGCGCGGCACTTCGGAGGTCCAGATCGACCGAGCTTCAAACTTGTTCTGTTCGGTTTGCTTTAATTATATTGTAATTAGTTTTCTATATTTGTGACTGCAATTATTGTACTGTAAGACGGGCTTCTCCGCCTCCGGAAATTCCGGAAAGGAGACCAATAGTGGACTCACGCCGAGTACATAGGCCTTGGACGTACTGACCCTGGGGGGTCGGGAACCAAGTAAATAAACCCCGCGTGTAAACTGTCTTTTGTTTTGTTCGTTCTACTGCTTTGTCGCTGCTACTAACTCTGTGTCCAGAACGAACGAAAGTTTTCTACGAAGTTACCGAAAAGATTTTAACGGTCGATATTCACCCCCCCCTCTATCGACGGCACCGGTCCTACAATTGGTATTAGAGCGAGCCGCTCTTCACCGGACTAACCACCGACGGAGCAACGACGCCAGGAGTTGAGGGGGAGCCCAGGGGTGAATCAGGTATATTTTAATTAAAATGTCTGTTTTTAAATTCCATATTATCTGTTTCACGTGCAGGGAGAGAGGGCACTATAAAAATTAGTGCCCTACTCGTAAGACTCGATCTACACCACCGGCGGCAAAGGAGACACCAGCGCCAGGAAGCCGGAGGAACAAAAGTCACGTACAATGCTTCAAGTGCGAAAAATACGGACACTACAAAAACAAGTGTCCGGCAAAGGTACGTAAGATTTATGTTCCAAAAGTTTTACAAATTCCTGCAATGTCTGTTAACAATTTAGATAATTTCCCTGATAAGTTAGATTTTCTGCATAGTAAAATTAATATTTTGCATGTCAAATTAGAAAATGCAGATATGACTAAAATATCAAAAATTAATTATTTAATCCAGAACATCAATTCAGTAATTTCTAAAATAAATTATCATAACTTTAATTCTAATAATTGTAATTCTGATAATTTTAATTCTGATAAAATTAATTCTGATAATTTTAATTCTGATAATTTTAATTCTGATAATTTTAATTCTAATAAAATTAATTCTGATAATTTTAATTCTGATAATTTTAATTCTCATAAACTTAATTCAGATAATTTTAATTCAGATAAAATTAAACCTAAGGATAAATTTGAATTCAAATTCGAAAATCCTAAGGATAATTCCGAATTCAAATTTGAAAACCTTAAGGATAATTCTAAAGATAAGTCTGAAGTTAGTGAAGATAATTCTGGAGATAATTCTGAAATTATTTCTGAGGATCATTCTGAGAATAATATTGAAGATAAAATTCTCCTAAATAATAACTTAATTATAGATAATCTTGAAGATTATTACAAAACATTAATTAGTGGCCCAAATTACTCCTCCTATTTTGAGGACACTAAAAGATATAATTTTGAGGATGAGGAGGATATGGAACTATCTAAGATCAAGACCATAATTAATAAAAATTACAAAGGTTCAAATAAATCAGAATTGTTAGAAAAATTTGTAAAGATAGATAAAGATAAAGCAGAAATTTTCGAAATAATGAAAATGATGAACTTAAATCCACAATTATTAATAAAACAAATTAATTCAAATAAATTCAATTAATTCAAAAATTACAAATAATTCAATTAATTCAATAAATTCAAATTAAATTTAAATTCAAATTCAAATTAAATCTTAATTAAATTCAAATTAAATTCAAATTAAATTTAAATTTAAATTCAAATTAAATTCAAATTAAATTTTAATTAAATTCAAATTAAATTCAAATTCAAATTCAAATTAAATTCAAATTAAATTTAAATTAAAACTCAAATTAAATTCAAATTAAATCTTAATTAAATTCAAATTAAATTTAAATTAAAACTCAAATTAAATTCAAATTAAATCTTAATTAAATTCAAATTAAATCTTAATTAAATTCAAATTAAATCTTAATTGAATTCAAATTAAATTCAAATTAAATCTTAATTAAATTAAATTCAAATCAAATCAAACTCGAACTAAACTAAAACCGTACCCAAAACCGCAACAATTAATTTAATAAAATTAAATATGTCAAAGTGGATTGACATATTCGCGGGTTCACACTGTTGGTAACGAGATGGCTATAGAGGGGGGGTGAATATAGTCAATCACAATTTCTTGCTCTTTGATACTCCTGCGTGATCAGATTAGTAGCAGCGGAAACAAAAACACAGAAGCAGAAATAAAGAACAGCGAGCAAAACACAAAAGGAAAGCAAACCAACGCTAACACCTCGATATACAAGGTTCGGGGATAACTTGCCCCTACTCCTTGGCGTGCCCGTAAGGTGGGCGATCCCTTGATCGTCGACAGATCAAGCCCCGGTGAACCCGGATAAGATAGAGCCTCCTTCTCGGTGGAGAAACCTCTCCACAGATCTCACGGATGATAGAACTTGAGTACAGGAGATCACACAAGAAGGAACACTCACAAAGCTCTCACAGGAATGCAACAAGATCGCTCAAGCACAAAGCAACAGAGAGCACGAACACAGCCCAGCCAAACTTCCCAAGTTTCTGTCTTGTTCGCCTTCACTCCTCTGCTTCCAGCTTCGTCACTTAAGCTCTGCTCACCATCACAAGCTTCATCAGCATCCACTGAGCCAGCCTGAACCCACTAACCTCCCTGAGCACTCAGTCCACTGAAGACCTCCTCTCCAGCTGAGCCTCCGTCAGTCGCTAGCTGCGTCAGTTGCCCGTTGAAACCTGAGAATGAGAAACAGCCAAACCTGCTCAACGAAAAGCCTCCCATTGACTCTCCTTGAGTGTTTGAATCACCTGCTATCACCTGCACACTCCAACAGAGGTTTAGCAATGCATATCAAAACATATCAGCAGTGTATCAGAGAATCGGCAGAGAAAATAGACTTCTGACAGCATATTTGAATTAAAGTTCTGCGCCTGATCGGTCACCAGACCGATTAGGAAGGACCCTGATCGGTCACCAGACCGATCCAGAAGTCTTCTGCACACTCCTAATTGGTCCCCAGACCAATCAAGCTCCTGCCTGATCGGTCACCAGACCAATCAGGCTGCTTCCAGACCGATCAGGAGTCATCCTGATCGGTGATAGTGAGAACCTTGCGACAAGTGATCGTTCACTAGACCGATCTGAGCAGTATCCCTGATCGGTCACTAGACCGATCAGGAGCAGATCAGCAGGGGAACTCAACTCACTATTCGCTCCCTGATCGGTCACCAGACCGATCAGGAGCTGTGCAGTGAGTGAAACACACACTCCCTGATCGGTCACCAGACCGATCAGACATCGCTGGATCGGTCACCAGACCGATCCACGAAGGAGCAGCGTGCCAACTCCCTGATCGGTCACTAGACCGATCCAGGGACGCAGACCTAGCCTTCCAAGCTAGGATTTCATTCACCTTAGCCCTCCAAGCTAAGGATTTTTCAATCTAACTCTCCAAGTTGGGAATTTGCACCTAACCCTCCAAGTTAGGACTTTTCACCTAGCCCTCCAAGCTAGGACTTTTCACCTAGCCCTCCAAGCTAGGACTTTTCACCCAACCCCTCCGAGTTAGACCTTCATCCAACCTAGCCCTCCAAGCTAGGCACCTAACCCTCCAAGCCAGGACTTTTTCACCTAACACTCCAAGATGGGACTTTTCACCTAACCCTCCAAGTTAGGACTTTTCACCTAGCCCTCCAAGCTAGGACTTTTCACCTAGCCCTCGAAGCTAGGACTTTTCACCTAGCCCTCCAAGCTAGGACTTTTCACCCACCTCTTCCGAATTAGGACTTTTCAACACCTGGCTTCACTCACCAGGACCCGGCTTCACTCACCGGGATTTCCAACACCTGGCTTCACTCACCAGGACCCGGCTTCACTCACCGGGATTTCCACCTAGCTTCACAAGCTAGGACCTGGCTTCACTCACCAGGGTTTCATGCCCAGTCCCCGACCAGGACTTTAACCCAAATTCGCTCAACCAAACTTAAATCATTGTCAAACACCAAAACAACAACCGGGCCAGACTGCATCAACACACACAACATGTATCAAATCGGGAATTTGATACATCTTTAGAAACGTAATTAAAATGCTTTGGACTTATTTGACTCATGCATAATTGTCATGTCATGCATCTGCTATTTCTTTTAAATATATGACATGTCATTCATATTTATATTTTATGCATATATTAGAACGATAGGAAAAAGAGTAATTGAAACTTGATCAACCTAGTATTGGGTGGCGGTGAGATGATAGTACGTTAGGGAAGCCTCTTCTAAGAAGGTCAAGTATACACTACTTGGTCTCTTTAGACTGGTGAAACTAGCCGAAGCTACCGATCCAAGATCCAAACTAGTTAGACCAGAATTTTTCAAAAAGTAATTTTGAAAATGAAATTTCATTAAAAGGCTTTGTCAAGGAAAGAGTTGATGATCCAATAAGGCTACGGCCAAAGAAGGCCTAGTGCCTCGCCAAAACCTGGAAGCTAATTTTTGAAATTCAAATTCAAGTTACTTCTTGTCAAATTCAAATCTAACACAAGCTTCAATTAAATCTTAGAGTTAATAATAAATTAAGAAAAATGATTTAAGCATCTCACAATACACCTATGAGGCAACCATGCTTGTTGTATTGCTACATCTAAAATGGGTGAGATGTTAAGGACTAATGAATTGACAAATATTTTTTAAAATTGTTTTTCAAAATTGTTAGAATATTTTCCTAAAAATATATTTTCAAAATAGTACTTCAACATAATAATGTTTTTATAGAATTCATGCTTGTCTGATTGAATATACATATTATATGTTTTCAAAATTATATCTTTTTTAAAAAAAAATTGTTTGACTCACGCAATTAGACACAAGCCTCTTAGGACAACACTAAAGTTCCTTAAGGCACTTAGATAGAGCCAAACGATATCGGGTACAGGGGGAGTGCTTTTTATTTTTTTAAAATGGTTTTCGAAAACTACACTTTAAACATTACTATTATTTGAAAATGCTTTTCGAAAACTGTGCTTTAAATCATTATCACTTGTGTTTTCGAAAAAGGTTTATGTTGTCTGTCTCTTTGACCTTGATAAACCCTAAAGACATAGAGGAAAGGTTCACTTCATGATCTTTATGAACTCCTAGGATGTGTCAAATTTAGGGGGAGTCTGAGTCAAAAGAAGAATCTCAGAAAGTTTTTTTTAATCAATGATTTTGAAATTATTAGATAATTCCTTTGATTTGAATCAAACCTTAAGACTCAGAGGAAGAATACTTGTGGTCAACAAGCTCCCTAGGACTGGGTCAAGTTTAGGGGGAGGTCAAATTAAAAGAATTATAACATGTTTTCATATCTTCAAAATCTTGCTAAAAATCTAAGTCTTTAAAAATACTATTATTCTATCTGTCAGAATTTGTGTGACTTATGAAATTATTTTTGAAATAATGTTTACTTGGGTTGGAGAATTTCCAGGACACTTAGGAAATGTCCTTGTAGTCAACAAGGTTTCCTAGGATGGTGTCAGACTGGAAGATAAACCAAGTCAAGTAAAATATTGGGTCCTCAAAAGTCCACACATTTTTCAAAATGTACTAGCATATTTTTTCAAAAGTACTATCATTCTTTTTGGCAAAATTCTATTTTCTGAAAAATATAATAATAATAATATTTACTTGAGTTTGAAGAATTTCCAGCGCACTTAGGAAAATGTCCTTGTAGTTAACAAGGTTTCCTAGGATTGTGTCAGACTGGAAAAGAAACTTAGTCAAGTAAAATATTATGGTTTTAAAGTGTAATATTTTTCAAAAGTACTTAATTTTGTAAAAATTCAATGTATTTTTCAAAAGTATTTAATTTTTTCAAAAAATTCAATACATCGTTCAAAGGTACTTATATTTTTCAAAAATTACATAATCTTTCAAAAGTACTTGCATTTTTTTAAGATCATAATAATTTTCAAAGTACTTGTACTTTTCAAAGCGCATAGCATCTTTTTCAAAATATGGATTTTTCAAAAAATACAATATACCATTCAATGCTTTCAAAAATTTTACACTAAGTATTTTCAAAAAGAACCAAAGGTTTTCATTGTTGGTACAAGTATTTTCTTTTGTTTTTTTTTGATGTATGACAAAGGGGGAGAGGTGTGCTTAAGTTAGAAAAATTTTCTCCTAAAAATCAAAAATATATTTTCAAAACTAAGACCATTTTTAGTTTGATCCCAAGGATAGTAAGTTAACCCCTTAAACCAATCTAACTTAAGTTATTGTCAAACATCAAAAAGGGGGAGATTGTTGGTGCAAGTTGCATCAATGATGTTCTCCTTTAAAGTGTTTTAATGTTTGACAATACACTTAAGACAGTGATACATTGAACAGACAAAGGGGAGTTAGGATAAGTAACCTAAGCGGAAGAAAAGTCCTAGTTAAGCTGGGCACTAAGACCTGGTGAGTGAAGCTGGGCACTAAGACCTGGTGAGTGAAGTTGGGCACTAAGTCCTGGCATAGGGCTGGGCACCGAAGACCTGCTCGGAAGGTGGGCACTAAGTCCTGGTCGAGGACTGGGCAAGAAGACCTGGCCGAGGGTTGAGCACCGAAGACCTGGTTCAGGGAATTGGGCACAAAGACCTGGCCGAGGGTTGGTCACCTAAGTCCTGGACCTAGGGTTTGGGGACGGAGTCTTGGTCCGAGGGACTGAGCAACTTAGCTGAGCGATGACTAAGGACAGGAGTAGAGACGGGTCAGGGTTTGGGCGTCTCGAGGTCCGGAGGTATCGGAAGCTATGCAAAAGTCCACCCGAAGGACTGGGTGGCAACCGTCTCCTGAAAGGAGTAGGTGAAAGGCGCGTTCTTGGGGGTGGGAACTTGCGCCGGTTCGACCTAGGGTTTCGTGGAAATCCGAAGTCCGAACCAAGTCCTTAAGGCTAATATTATATATGCTTTGTGTTTGTGTATCTTGCAGATATCAAGATTGGAAGCAGGCTGCTGGAGCCCTTGAAGCAGGGCGCCCCCATCAGTGGGGGTGCCCCCATGCATCCAGGGTGCCCCCATCAGTGGGGGCGCCCAAGCTAAAGAAGGAAAATGTAGGTTTTGTGTGGTAGGCAGAATAGGTGTCAAGCGGGGCGCCCGGAGCGTCCAGGGCGCCCGGGTTCAAAGCTGTTTGTGTTGTTTCGAGTCCGAAACACAGATAAGCCTTCATGAGGGCACCCGGGGGGTCCGGGGTGCCCTGGTCAAAGGTTTTATCAGCTGCGGCAAGGTCGACGCGGGTATAAGGTTTGACCGGGTTTATCGGGGCGCCCCCAGGAGTGCTATAAAAGGGGCCTCGACCCCTCTGCTTCAAACACAACTGCCAAGTGTCATTCTAATCACTCTGATCGATGACAATGCGCTAAAGATGAGGCTCTACGACCGGGAGGCTCCAGGAGGAAGTGCGCGGCACTTCGGAGGTCCAGATCGGCCGAGCTTCAAACTTGTTCTGTTCGGTTTGCTTTAATTATACTGCAATTAGTTTTCTATATTTGTGACTGCAATTATTGTACTGTAAGACGGGTTTCTCCACCTCCGGAAATTCCGGAAAGGAGACCAATAGTGGACTCACACCGAGTACATAGGCCTTGGACGTACTGACCCTGGGGGGTCTGGAACCAAGTAAATAAACCCCGCGTGTAAACTGTCTTTTGTTTTGTTCGTTCTACTGCTTTTCCGCTGCTACTAACTCTGTGTCCAGAATGAACGAAAGTTTTCTATGAAGTTACCGAAAAGATTTTAACGGTCGATATTCACCCCCCGCCTCTATCGACGGCACCGGTCCTACAGATCATACAGATCAAACTTGACTTGATTGTACCAACAATTTTTTCCTTTTTGATGTGTGATAATATGTTTAAGTTAGGCATAAATAACAATTTGATAATTCAAAGCATAGTATGACATGAAATATAAAAACATCCATGCTCCCCCTTAAGATATGCTCTATCACATAATTTTCAAATTTAACACAAACATATGAAGAAATAAGTTTCTAACTTAAACCCTTCAATTCTCCTCATTTGATACGATCAAAAATATTGTACTAATCAATTTTGACCTATAACATCAAAGTAAAACAAAGTGGGTTTCAATTCTGAAAAATAGGCAGAAATTAGAAAACTACGGTACCAGTCGACTGAGATAGATATCAGTCGACTGACATCACTGAAACAACCCCACAGAGTTACCAGCCGACTGGTCCTCTAATGTAGTTGACTGGCACAAAGTTGTTCTAAATTGTAACCTTCTGAGCTGAATTTCAGAAATGCATTAAAAATTTTAAAAAATTTGAAAAATGATGAAATTTTGCAAACATAATTTTTGAACTATTCTTTAATAAGAAAAAAAATATGTTTTTATGAAAAGTCAAAGGATTTTTGAAATTTTGACCAAAACTCAAAAATTTGAAAAACATACAACTTTGTATCAAGTTTAAGTCTTAGTTTTGAAATCATATATTTTTCAAATCTATACTCCAGTAAATAAAACATAGAATTTTTTTCAAAATATTTTAAATATCCCACTATAAATAATTAACGAGGTTTTTCCAACCTCGGGCGACCGGCCCGGCCTCACGGAAGTTTCCCACCGACCGCCAGGGTAAATCGGGAAGCGCTCGCGGTGAGCGGTCTAGAAGCCCAGCGTCCCATGGTTCGCGCCCCATTTGAAGGAAAAATTCTTACAAATACCCACTATGATCTATAGGCAAGATGTCCATTAATTAAATATTTATTTTTCCCATAGTTGGTCTATTATTGCTAAAATAATATATTTCATAACTATCAAAATGTCATAAGTACATGTGAATTATGAGTATCATCCTAACATCTCATATGTATAAATAAAGACATAAATCAAGTCACGGTGAGATGAAATAATGGTAACTTCTACTTAGCTCATTTGATCATGAATGTACTTAGGCTAAGTACTCCCCCTTAATATATCAAGTCAATCATTTTTAAAAAATTTAAATTTTAACATACATGGTTGACTTATCCCTAACTCCTCTAACCATTGAGGATTGAATTTGGCACCCAATAGAAATTCTTTTTAATTGGGTTGACCAAGTACTCCTTAGGGATCCATTTCTTATTTAGGATCTTAATTTTTGATTGTCCTCTAGCAAGTAAACAATTATAGAAATTTTCATTGCTAGATGTATCATAGCCTAATCCCATTTTCTTAAAACTTGTTCTTTGGCTCCCAATAATCATATTTAAGGTCTTTCAGCCAATTTCAAATTTTGCTAGGGCTTTGGAGAGGTAATATACCTTTTCCCTTAATTTTCTATTTTCTTCTTCTAAGCATGAAACATTTGAATTT
Organism: Boesenbergia rotunda; assembly: GCA_024364735.1. Lineage (NCBI taxonomy): Eukaryota > Viridiplantae > Streptophyta > Magnoliopsida > Zingiberales > Zingiberaceae > Boesenbergia > Boesenbergia rotunda. The sequence continues at coordinate 71,696 of JAGFNQ010005877.1, read as the reverse complement.
GACGAAACATGCATACCATCCTTAAGTGTCATGGATTCTAGTTTTTTATTAAGCATGCAAATCACATTTTTCAAACATTTAATTTTTTTTCTAGCCTTAAACAAGTCAGCATTTGTGCTAGAAATAATCTTAATTAAAGTGGTAGTGGATAGATTGTATACCTCACTTACTGAGATGTTCGAATCCGAAGTTTGACCTCCCCCTTCACTTGAGCTCCCTTCATCTTCACTTAAGCTCTTTCCTTCTTCAATTTTTGATGATGTGGATGCTATGCCTTCAATTCCATTAAGGCAAAATGGAATACATGATTTTCTTCTTCTTCCGATGATGATAAGTCATTCCATGTTGCTTGCAAGTTTTGGACTTTTTCCCCTTTTCTTTTGATTTCTTCTTTTCTTCCTTCTTCTTCAAGAGAGGGCATTCATCCTTCATATGTCTTTCTCCTTGACAATTATAGCAAATAATCTTCCTTGGTCGACTTTTGATTCTTAAGATTTTCTTACTATGAGATTTATTAGATGAAAAATGTTTAAAAATCCTTCTCATTTTTCTTACCATATATGCCTCTTCATCAGTATCAATTGAGACACTTGATTCTTCCGAATTGAAGGATAAAGCTTTCTTCTTCTTGCCGCTTTCCTTGTTTGCCACAAGGAGTACTCCTCTTGGTCTATAGGATTCTCCATCCTCTAATCTAAGTTTCATGGAGCTCCATAGTTGAGAAGAATTCATCTAGAGAGCTTTTCTTTATATCCTTGGAGATGTAGTATGAGTCCACCATTAAACTCCATGTTGTGGATCTTGGGAAGACATTGATGGCTTTCATCAAGATACCTCGGTTGGAGAGTTGCTCACCTACACTTGTTAGTCTATTTAAAATTTTCTTAATTTTAGAATGTAAACTAGATACCTTTTCTCCTTTGTCAAGCTTGATGTTGTTGAGTTGAGATCGGAGAAGATCTCTCTTTGCCAATTTTGCTTCCAATGTGCCTTCATGAAGCTTTACAAGTTTTTTTCATAAATCCTTAGCACTTGTGTAGCTTCCAATCCGAGTTATTTCTTGTTGAAGAAGAACACTTAGAAGATGATTCAAGGCTTTTGACTTAGCTAAATAATTATCCTTTTGCTTCTTGCTCCACCTTATATTTTCAAGTGGCTTATTTTCTTGATCCTTAGGCACTTCAAACTATTTTCCTTAATTAACATGATATCAAAATCAGTATCAAAGAATACCTCCATCCTCTTCTTCTACCAATAGAATTTCCTTCGAATTTGGGTGGTTAGATGTGCGAGCTAATCATTTTGATAAAATTTGTTGTTCTAAGAGGTTAATCTGTTGAAGGGTGACCTTGCTCTAATGCCAATTGTACGAGATCGTAGGCCAGCTAGAGGGGGTGAATAGCTCGTCACCCTCTTTTCGTCTTCTTCCTACACGTGTTAGTTGCGCTAGCAGAAATGAAACAAAAATAATAAAACAATGCTAACACTTATTCTTTATGTAATTCAGAGATTGCTTGCTCCTACTCCACGACGTGTCCTTAAGATGAATGATCCCTCAATCCTTCGATGGATTAGTCCCCGGCAATCTTCGGCTAGAGCTTTCTCCTTCTCGGTGGAGAATAACCTCTTACAAATCTCTCTTCCCCTTTCCAAGAAAAGATCTAGGGTTAGGAGGAAGAATTTGGCTTTGAAAGCTTTGAGCACGAACAAGGAGGTTTTCAATCACAATTTTGTAACCTCTTCATACCCTAAAACTTCCCCTTAAATGGAAGAGAGAGCTATTAACAAAATAGCTCAGACTCGTTACCAGTCGACTGGTCCATACTCCAATCGACTGGTCTTTTCCGTTGGACACAGCCAATGGTTAGTTTTTCCAAAGCATCAGTCAACTGGTGTCAACCCCAGTCGACTAATCTTTCTGTAAGTTTCACCCAATACTTCCAATCGACTGATTCTTCCTCCACTCGATTGCCTGACTTACAAACTCACTCTCAACCTCTCTGGAGTGCATCCTTCACGTATGTCTTGAAGTCCACTTCCTCAGCTTGCCCTTTGAAGTTCTCTTCCTTTGGATCTCGTCCCTCGGATGCATATAAGTCCACAGCTTGTCTCCATGTCATTCTTCACGTATGCCTTTAAAGTATACTTCCTCGGCTGACCCTTTGAAGTCCTCTTCCTTTAGATCTCATCCCTTGGATGACTTCACTATATTGCTTCTCATGTATGGTTCACCAAGTCCTGCATGACTCAACACACACATCCAATAAATATGAAAATCTAACTTAATCATATTGGTACACACATCAAAACTCATGATCGTACCGATCAAACTTGGGTTGATTGCACCAACATTCCTCAATGTGAAGTCTAATAATGAAATCTTCCACGTTCATCTCGTTTCGCCTATTATTTAAGTAATTCTTGAAGTCCTTCCAGTCGGGATGTAGCTTTTCAATTATAGCTACCACCTGGAAGGTTTCACTTAACATCATACCTTCTAAGTAAATCTCGTGTAAAATCATCTAAAGATCTTGAACTTTGCTGATCACCTTTTTGGAGTCAACCATCTTATAGTCCAAGAATTGATCCATAATGAATTTCTTGGCCCTTCATCTTTTATCTTGTATTTCTTGTCTAGGGACTCCCACAGCTCCTTAGTCATTCTATTTGTATTAGTAAATCGGCAAGACAATTGAGGATATAGTTTCAGTAGAAAAACTCAGAATGAGTTCATGCCTCTACTGCAATAATAGTTTAGACATCAGTAGCATCTTTAGCATGCTTGGGAGGTTTGTTACTCAATAATCAAGCCAAATTTAGTGTGGTCAGACAGAAGTACATTTTCTGCTGTCATCACTTGAGGTTCAACCCAATAACCTTTTCTAGCCTCTCCCTATGATGGATTGGAACATTTCCAATCGAGACGGAGGGAGCCTTCATGTGATGAGTCTTGCACCTCAACACTTTCTATAGTTATCTCAGTAGAAATGATTTTGTTTTAAGACGGTTGGACAATCCTTCTATAATGAAGATTGCTCATTGGGGATTACATGGATAGTTACGAAATTGAAATATACTAAAAAAAACTACTTACATGTTGAGATGACCTGAGCTGATAATCTCAGGGTACCAAGTAAAAAAAAAAGAATTGCTTGAAAAGATGGGTTGCCTTAAAGAATTGGCTGAGATTTCCAACATCAAGATGTCTGTGACCGAGATGTTCGAGGCTGAGATAGGTCGAGATTGAGATGTTTGAGGTCGAGATAGACTGTGATTGAGATGTCTGAGGTCGAGTTGTCTAGTGCCAAGTCAGTCGAGGACGAGTGCCGAGGTCGAGTTGCCGAGTGCCAAGTCATCCGACTATCAAGTCAGCCTAGCCTGAGTGTTGAGTCCGAGTTGCTGAGTGAAAGAGATTTTGAGACCTGCGATGAACGTATCTTCCTTAAAACAAATTCGTCCCCTCCAATAGTACTTCGAGGTTACGATGAACGTCTATTTTCCAGGATAAACGGGAAGACCATGTCGACAACCATGCACTGGTTGTTCATGGTGAACTAAGTGAATACCCGAACGTTATCATGAGTAGAACTATCGAACGGTTGCACAACAACAATTAATTCATTTGTTATCATCAACAATAAGCAAAAGAATTTGTCCATGTGGCAAAATGTTAATTGTTCCACTTAGACAAATTTGACCTCAACTGGTCTGACATTCGATGCATACAGGTCATGCTCGCACACCCTGGATTTGCACCTCTTGCAGGTCCACACATGATAGAAATCTCTCCTCATGCATTTATTCACAACTATAATATTTATGATACAATATAAACAAATAATTTTATCTTAAAACTTTGCATGTGAGACTAAAATTCTTATACTTAATGAAATTGTCTCTCTGCATCTCTTTATTTCCATTCAAATTTCCAACAAAGTAAAGTCTTGATGAGTTTGATGTTGGATACAATTTTGCAAAGTATAATTTTGATGTCATCGATCGTTGAAAGTCAAGTTTGACTTCAAAATCGAAATCTACATTTTGAGTAGATAAATCTGGATTATTTATTTGCTCAAAACCGATTAAGGGTGAATGAGAAATTAATTGTTCAAGATACGCTCAAATGAACATTAAGGAAAAAGATGGGGTTTTAGCCCCACATTGATAACCGGCGAGAGCCAGTGCTTCCTTATATGTGTTCCTGTGCTAATGTTGTTAATACAAAAGCACAGGAGGTCTCTACCCTTGGGCGAGCAGGTGCTCGCACCTACGAGCCCGCCACCCGCCACGCGCGCACGCGCGCAATGGACGCTTTGTTGGTGCACTTTGCACTTCGCACTTCGCACGTACGCATTGAGGAGCTTTAATTTATGCTCCATGTGGCGATGACGTGTCGTGATCAGGTGAGGTCATGTGGCATGTCAGTGTAACATGTCATGATCAGGTGGCGCCGCGTGACATGTCGGTGACGAGGCAGTGCCTATGTGGCACATGACTGTGTAGAGAACGATGACTGGATTGGGTGAACAGATGGTGGTTGTTCAATCAAAGATCTGGAGCGTCGGATTCAAATCTGACTGTGAAGAGGGAGGATGAATCTGAGGCGTCGGATTAAATGTTCTAATATGGCGGCTGAGATCAAGATGGGATATGAAGAGTTATGACTCTTCAAATCAAGAGACGAGATTAAAAGATCTTTAAAGGGTTATACCCTTTCGTTATGAACGGTCCAGATATGTCCGAACCAAAGGGTATTTACCTCTTCACTCAATATAAATAGATCCCTCCACTTGATCATTTTAGTCATTCAAGCGTTGCAATCTAAAAGCATTCACACTCATCCATCTTATACATCAAGAGTTCAAAAAGCCTACGGAAAGGTTCGTCGGTCTCGGAATTTGAAGTGCTACTATTCCGAGATGACGTCGTTGTATCTTGGAAACGAATTGCAGCTATCCGTGAGCATCAGTAGCGGAGCAATATCGTTTTACGGAGATAGTTTTGAATACTAGCCTCGATGTAAACCAATCAGTTTGCTTCCTCCGAAAACAACCTCCCGGAAGATCCGACGGTTATAAATCGACTAAGTCAAATACCAAAGAGATATAAGTCGGATTCCAACATTTGAATGGGTCATGGCCTCATGGGTGAGAATGAGATCTAGAGAAGAGTAATGATACACAACGTAAATTTATAATATGAAACTCAACACGAATGACATGACATTTTTTGTGTACACGTTTGATTACCGTCCGGACATAGCCGATGGCTTTCGGCCGCCGTCCCAATCTAAATTATATTCTGGGAGGTATGATAAATCCGTCGAAAATTATTATAATTGAAATACCACATTATTCAAATTGAATTTCATATTTCAAATTGACGTTGCGATGTGGTTTTCGGACTTTCAAGTGTACTCAAAATCCAAAGTAGAACAAAGACTTGCTGCGGGCAGTACTTCTGCCGAACAATTTCCACCAGATTATTTTACATGATGTGTGAATGCAGAACAATTTCCTACCAGACGTCGCCCTCGCAGAAGGTTGCAAAAGAACAATTTCCACCAGATTATTTTACATGATGTGTGAATGCAGAACAATTTCCAACCAGACGTCGCCCTCGCAGTAGGTTGCATATATATGCCTCGAGGAGTAGATATACAACGTGAATTTATAATATAAAATTTAATATGAATGACGTGATATTTTTTATGTACATATTTAATTATCATCCGGACATTGTTGGCGATCTCCGACCGTCATCCTAAACTAAACTATATTCTGAGGGATAATGAATCTGTCGAAAATTATTATAATTGAAATATCACATTGAATTTCATATTTCAAATTCACTTTGCAACGTGGTTTTCGAACTTTCAAGTGTTCAAAGTCCAAAGTAGAACAAAGACTTGCTGCAGGAAGTACTTCTGCCGAACAATTTCCACCAGATTATTGTACATGATGTGTGAATGCATAACAATTTCCAATCAGACGTCGTGATTCAGAAAGTAATGATGTGTGAATGCAGTCCAAAGTAGGTTGCATATGTATGCCTTGAGAGTAGTCGATCCCGTTTGGATCTTGCTGGCCGGTGATTTAGAAATTGCAGAAGAATTAAAAAAAGAAAAGAAAAAAGACGGCCAATTCTAATGAAGTACATTTACGACTCCAACTAACACCGCTGTTGCGTTTGCGTGAGCGTGGGATGAGGTGGAAGACGACTACCTTTCAACACAAAATTTAGAGAAGTTTCAAACTGTAGAGATACATCAGTGGTCTATTATAGTCTTTTGAAACCGGCCAAAATAGAAAATAAAGGACGTCTTTAATTATTATTTCAATTTTAAATATATATTTTTTAAAAATATATACATAATAATATTTTTTTGATTTATCTGATGATCGACGAATATTTCTGATTTATTTGATAATACGCGATAAATTTTCATGGCTCTCACTGATGACATTATAAATATTATAATAACAATAAAATAAGAGTATTTTTAAAATAATAAAATATAATTTTAAAAAGCGATTAATTAGAGAAAACTCCTCAATCTTAAATTGACCTTTGCATGTACTCCCCCTTGATAAAGTTTTTACATTCACTCCCTGATGGATTGAATATAAAAGAGTGAAAACTCAGTATAAATTCTAAAGATTTGAGTATAAATTATTTGAGATTGAATATTAATTTAAGAAATTTGAGTATAAAGTTTCGGTGACCTCTCGTGAAAATCTTGATGTGGTACATGCAACCTGACATACTCAAATTTCTAAACTTTATACTCAAATTTTTCAAATAATACTCAATATAAATCAATTCATACTAAAATTTTTACAATATATATTGAAATTTTTACTATATACTGAAACAATGTATACTCAAATTTTTTTCAAATAATACTCAAATTTCTTAAATTAGTACTCAATCTCAGACAATTTATACTCAAATCTTTACAATGTATACTGAATTTTTACTCTTTTATATTAAAAAAAATTAACACACAAAACTGTCTTGTCAATTTCATCAAGGAGTGCATGTAAAAAAATTTTGAGTTGGGGAGTGCATGCAAAGCCCAATTTGATATTGGGGAGTTTTCTCAAATTTTCTCTTTAAAAAGTGTTTTTTTTTATTTTATTATTATTATTATTATATATGCGCGCGTTGGGAGAGGAGATTCTTGTGAATAGAATGCTAAGCGGAGGGACTTAGGGGTGTCAATATGTATCGATCGGGTCGAGTTCAGATCGGATTGACAATTTTTTTTAACTCCCAATTTAAACTCAATCCGAATCCGAATTCAATCTGAAACTCCTAAATCCGAACCTGATCAACTTGACGAATCCGAATCCGATATGAATAATACGAAAAAATTAATTCAAAATGATTTTTTAGTTATTTTTCTTATAAATCTTTACTTTTATCTAAATACTCCAGCTTTATCATATTAATATTGATATTAATATACGTAAGTATCTTAATTTTTAAAATAAAATTTAATTTAATTTTAAAAATCTACTAAATTTTAAATTCTCAGATCAACTTGAATATGACCCGAATTCGATTAAAAAATTTTAATTCGAAATCCTCCCATTCAAATATGATCCGTTCAATTTTTTTTTTTTCAAATCGATACAGATTAAATTGTCAAATCCAATTTATTTTTTTGACCACCCTAAAAGCAGCCTCTGTGCAGTAGTCGCCGTCCTAAATTTCCTCCGAGATTCCTTAACCAGTCAACCGACCAAATCCATCTCTGAATTGTATGTCGTCTGGCGACAACAAACGTAGAAGGACTCTATGTCACATGCCACGTTATCCAAAATGGTCACACTTCAACGTCACTTCGCCTTCCTCATCATCTCTCTCTCTCCTGTCCATTCAGTTCATACACAATTTTTTTAAGATCGAAAGAGTACTCAGGAGTAACGGAACGCGATCAACTCCCTACTCAGTTTTCCTAAATTATATCTGAGAGTCCTTGCATACTTTTCGGTCAGTCTCCGTCGTCTATTCCTCTTGCGGAAAATTTGAACATTGAACAGTCAGTCAACGTAGCCATTGGAAGAAAAGAAGAATAAAAAACCACGAAAATCAATAATAACTACAAGTCAAAGTCCCTTCTCCAACAATTCTTCCCATTAAATTTCTCAGCCACCGCGCTGCATTGAGCATTTGTCTCCTCCTCCTGAAACTCTAGCTCCCGATGGAGGCCTCCTCCGGCGGCGGCAATTGGGACCTCGACTCGCTGGTGGCGGTGCTGACGCAAGGCGAAGAGCACTTGACCCGGCTGGACGCCTGCTTGGAGGCGGAGCCGGAGAAGCAGCTCCTCCACCGCGCACAATCCTGCGTCCGCCAGGCGATTCGCATGGCCAAATTAGGACTCCCAGCCCCCAAGCAGGCAGAGCAAGACCGCAGGGAGATGTGCAAGAAGAGGTAACTGAATTCGATCCGCCTGCAGCTCGATAGTTTAGCTGATTTCGATATGTCGATGCATGTAAAACAGTAAGACGATATCGAAGAAATGGACGAACCGAGTTCGTGTGTCTTATTTGGGGGCGCACGAAGATGACTATAGCTGGCGCAAGTACGGGCAGAAGAAGATCCTCGGGGCCGAGCATCCGAGGTGAGAAACTACTGTTTCAGATTTTTTATGATTAATCCGTTTGAATTGTTTCTTCTTTATCGCAGAGCATATTTTAGATGTACCCACAAGAGCACCGCCGGGTGTCAGGCGATGAAGCAAGTGCAGCGATCCGACAACGACCCCTCCGTCTTCGAGATCACGTACCGAGGAGAGCACACTTGCGTGGGGTCGTCGTCGTCGTCGACGTCAAGGCGGCCGGATCAAGATCAGTCGCTGCTGTTGAGCTTCCAGAGCCTCAAGGTGGAAACGGACGTCGTGGGCTCGAGCATGGCGGAGGAGCAGGATCGGAGTTCCTTCGCCTTCGTATCCACGCCGGCGAGCGGCTTCTCTCCTCCGTACGTCTCGCCGTCGGCGACGCACGCGGGGACGGCAGATGAACTCGCGGAGGTGGTCGCTGCTGCTGCTGCGGCTCCGGCGAACGAGTACGATCCCTACGAGAATCTATTGTTCGATTCCGGCGGATTCGAACCGAACTTTCCCTTCGACTTGTGAATCTATTAATGCTTCAATATCTGGAGCAGAATCTGAAACAGCTAGCTAGCTGTTGCCCTTTGCCCTTTTGATTTCCATATATATCGTATGATATTGGTCAGATTGAAGATTCGAGAAGAAATATAGCAAAAATCTGGAATATAATAGAATTTTTTTTCCTTTAATTTTTCTGCTCGAGTATTTTTATTGATTGATCTGTTCAGTGACTACGATCGCGTTGAGCTGTAGAAGCGAGAAGAACATTTACAAGGACGGTTTAAATTTCAAATTTATGGTATTGGACTGTTTGATTCATCTATGCTTCGCAATTTACTTTGACAAAATTTTCATCTATATAAAAATTAAATATATGGACTAAAAAAATAGTAAGCAACAGCTGAAGTAGCGATGTCATGTCAGCTTTCCGTTACGTGCTTAGGAACGCAGCCCCAGCTCAGTGGGCCATGTCATTGCCCGTTTCGACACACTTGATCACCAGGGCACTTGGTAGTATCCGTGATGTCATACTCTGCCTCTCTAATCGGTGCGTCATACCGATAAAGCCTGGACAGTTATGGGGTCGGGATCGAGGGCTGATAGGGTTGACGATTCTATCTTTTACATCATACCAATAAAGACAGTGCCCTTGTAATATCTCATTTAGAGCGTGTTTAATTCAGGATTATTATGAATAATTTTGATTATTCATGATAATCATATTTGATTCGAGATTTTTTCTATTTTAAATTTTTTCTCGATTATGAAACATCAGTAAACATCATCAATTGGGGCATTTAATTCGAAATCAAAATACCTTATGCTCCCTTGATTTTTCAAAATCGAAATACCTTATGCTCCCTTGATTTTTCTTAATTCCGAAGCTTATGAAAAAAAACTTCAAAATTATCCTCGAAGCCATATGAGCCGAGCGCGGAGTTGGCAACGGTCGGCGGCGACCGTTGCAGCGTCGACCGATGGTGCCAGCAGCAGGTAGGCAACGGTGAGCGTCGCCGATTAGTGGTCAGCAACCAGAAAAAGAACTTCTATTTTTTTGAATTTTAGTATTTTAATTAAAATTTTAATAAATTAAATTTATTATAATTGAGATAAACTAAATATATTTGATATCTAAAGTCAAATAAAATTATCTAAATATATTTTATTTATTATTATATATTTCAATATTTTAATTTTTAAATACAATTATATATCATTTATCCGACCATTGATATAATTTTTTACTTAAATTGAGGATGCAAACAAACATACAATATTATTATACTTTTTCTATTTTTTATTTAGATGAGCATGCAACATCATCATGCTTAGGATTAGACCAAGAATAATATGATACAATGTTACACTACATTATACACTAAAACCTCCAAACAAATAAAATTGTATTTGATCACCTAAATTGAACCAAACAACATCAAATTATATTTGTCGGTCACCCAAGGTTGAAAAAATATCGTTAATTTTTTTTATTATTAGCCCGTCTAGCTCAGTAGGTAGATCGCAAGGCTCTTAACCTTGTGGTCGTGGGTTCGAGCCCCACGGTGGGCGTATTTAGTTTTTTTAGGCTTGATGGATACTTTTGGCTTCTAGATCGCTCACCGCGAGCGCTTCCTGATTTACCCTGACGGCCGGTGGAAATTTCCGTGAAGTCGGGCCGGTCGGCCGAGATTGGAAAAACCTCGTTAATCATTTTTTCATTCATATAACGAAGGTTATGTGATTAATTGTTAATCATACAACTAAGATTATACATCATAATCTTAATCAAACATACCCTTAAAATTTTATCTTTAAAATTTTAAATTATAGTATTAAATATATAAAAAAAATGCCCACAAAGTGTGTGGGGTAAGCAGTGGGGCCCAACTACTCATTTGTCATTATCTATTTTTTTTAGTTTTAAATGTTTTTAATGTTTAATACTATAACTTAATCCTAACCCCTAAAATCAAATTCCTAAATAATATGTAAATACCCCATGTTAATTTTGATATGGTCAACCATTTTAAATTAGGTCATGTTATTTTTAATCTCAATGTCTAAGTGTACAGGAATTTAGAAGCGCAAGAAGTCGAGCGGAAGATGCAGCGGTCGAGAAGGATGGTACGAAAAAGGAGCCGACGGGCTTGGTGTATCCAAGGGACGCAGAGCTCTGCGGAAGAGTACGCTAGTGAAGCGAGAAAGACGCGTGCAACGTCCGAGGGACGAGAAGCCGGGAGGAAAGACGCTCGAGGGGCGAAAGACCGGAAATCACCCAAGAAGACCAGAAGTCAAGCTAGAGAATGGTCAACGGTTGCTGACCAAAACCGCCACTATCGGGCGCCCGTGAGCATACGGGTGCCTGGGCTGTCGGGCACCCGAGCACTCGAGCGCCCCTGTGTTATCAGGCGCCCGAGAGGTTATATTTAGTCGTTTGCGAATGTTGTGCATTGGATAAGAGTTAAGCCACGTGTCAGGCGCCCAAGAGTACTCGGGCCTCCTATAAGTGTCACGTCAGCAAACGGATAACTTTGACTAGGGCTATAAATAGGCCCTAGAGCTCAGTTTCTAAACATCCATCCACTACAAACAATTTAGTTATTAATTTTCTTTTGTCTTGTGCTTTAAAGTTTGTAAAAGGTTTCTCCGCTAAAGGAGATTTTGATAGTGAACTTCAGTCGTCTTGGATTAGCAACCACACCTAGGTTGCAACCAAGTAAATCTCTGCGTCTTAGCCTTTTATTAGTTTATGTTTGTTTTAACTGATTTTTTACAACAAATCAGAATTCTTTGTGAGACCGCACAAAAGATTATTTTTTATTTTTACAGCGGCAATTCACCCCCCCCCCTCTTGCCGATCCACCTCGACCCAACAAGTGGTATCAGAGCAAGGACGCCGCAGAAGGACTAACCGCCAACTGTAGCAAATTTTAAAGAATGGTTGGACCAGTGATCTTCCCGCCGAAGTTTGAGGGGGAGCTTGGAGCATGGAAAAGAAAATGAAGGTATTTTTTTACTACTCATTATGAATTATTATTAACAATGAAAAATGATTTTTGAGCTCTAAAAGACAACAAAGGAAAAATCAAGGAACCTGACTCCTGGAACAAAAGGAGCAAGCTAACGCAATAGCAAACGGAAAGGTAGAATTCCATTTGCTGATCGTCCTCCCCGAACAAGATGTCAATTGGATCGGGAAGTAAGACTCGACAAAGGAACTTTGGGAAAAATTATTGGAATTGCACGAAGGCACCTCGGAGGCAAAACTGGCGCGACGAGACATCCTACAAAGCCAGCTTACCAACCTCAGAATGGAAGACGGACAGCCAGTTGCTCAACTGCACACCAAGGTAAAGGAACTAATCACAAGCCTTGAGAATCTCGGAGAAAAGGTATCAAGTCGCGACGCTCAACGGTACGCACTAAATACTTTCCCGAGAACCCCAGATTGGACCTCAGTAATCGACGCATACTTTATTTCAAAAGATCTTGAGGTAAGTACTCTAAAACAACTATTTTCGATTTTAGAGCTTCATAAATCTCGTGTGTAGGGAAGAACAGGAAAATGGATAATATCGCTCTAAACGCGAGAAGAGACCAGGTAGTGGAGGAGTCGTCAACAGACGACGAAAATATAGCGGAGATGGTAAAAAAAAAGTTTTTTAAAAAGGGCTAATAAATATTCTAAGTCTCAGGGTAAAAGACGATCACCGAAGAAGCGTACAGTCCGATGCTATAACTGTAAAGAGGAGGGTCATCTAAAAGACCAATGTCCCAAACTGAAGAACCAGCCAAAGAAGAAGAAGGCACTGAAAGCCACCTGGGACGAGTCATCCTCTGATGAATCGAAGCCGAAGAATACGCTGGACTTGCACTGATGGCAAATCATCAAGAGGAAAACACTGAAGAAGGGGGAGCTACGTCAGAGGAAAATAGCGACGAAGGGGGAGTCTCTCTTTTCGAAAGCGACCTGGTAAGTGAAGTATATTTTCTTCCTCACGATCAACTGTACTCAGGTATAAAAGCAATGCTTAAAGCTAACATAAAATTAGAAAAAGAAAATCAAAAGTTAAAAATGAAATTGACTATTGCATGTTCTTCTGATAGTTCTGATAAACTGAAAAATGATATTGTTAATTTGAGAAATTTAGTTGAAAAATTAGAATTTGATATTGCATTTTACGACAAAAGAAAAATAGTTATCCTGATAATCTAAACTGATATATTAAAAATCATAGGGGTTAAATTATAAAAATTCCCATATCAGATGTCCATCTAAGTTTTTAATAAATCTTGTTGGTAAACATTTATATTGAGTTCCTAAATATATTTTAAACTATTGATTTTTCTTTTGAGTAAATTAATTTTGGTGTTATTTTTTTAGATAATTACTTATAGGAAAATTAATGTAAAGTTTTTTAAGAAGCAGTATTCTATCTAAAAAATATTTTTGATTTTTTTAAAAAAATATATTGAATTTATAATGATTTTCAAAAATGTCAGAAAACCTTTCTAAAGATAATTCTTTAAAAATTCTAAATTCTAGAAATTATTTATTGCATTAAAAATATTGTCCCTCAACATTTTAAGTTTTTGATGTGATCATAGGGGGAGAAGTAGTGTTAAGTTAAGGGGTGAACACTAATTTTATTTTTTAGCACTTACACTGTTATAGATTGATTCACATATATATATATATATATATATATTTGTTTACCCTAACTTAACTCGGGTTGATGCATATCAAAAAGAGGGAGATTGTAAGTACCCCAGGTTTGTTTTGATCTGGTCAACCGATTTAAGTTAAGTCCTGGTATTTTCAATCCTTGTGTCTAAGTGTACATGAACTTAGGAGCGCAGGAAGTCGAGCGGAAGGCGATCAAGAAAGATGGCAAGGAAAAGGAGCTGACAGGCTCGGTGCTGTTGGAACTTGGATGGCTAGAGGGGGGGTGAATATAGCCAGACACCCACTTCTTTCAATTTTAGGTTTCTCTGCAGTTGGGTTAGTAGCACAGCGGAAGCAAAAATAGAGTTGCAGAAACTAAAACCTGTTGGATCGAGAGAAACGATAGAGGGGGGGTGAATATCGTTAAAACTTTTCGGAAATGAATTAGAGTAAGTATGCAGCGGAATAAGAACAATTGCAAACACAGGGATTTTTACTTGGTTCGGAGCCTGGGTCGACTCCTACTCCAAGGCCCACGGTCGTTGACCGTTTACTGAGGGCAATTCTATAATCGCGCAAAGATTCTTACAGAAGTTTACAATTGTAGTACAGTAATAGTATAACAGAAATGAAAAATCAGTTCTTTGTTACCGACGTCCGATATCGGATGTTTCTCGGAGCAGAGGGACGTCGTCGGCGCTTTCGTGTCGAGTTGGAAGGTTTCTGGAGCGAAGCGCAGGAGCAGAAGAACGTAACAGCGTTGGAAGAAGTTGTATTGAAGCTTAGGGGGTCGAGGGCCTTTTATAGGGTTCTGAGGGCGCCTTAGAGCACGGGGGCGCCCTCCACGTGGCCTGTGATTCGCTCACTTCGCGGTCAGCGAGTTATCCCTTCAAAATCGGGATAAGTCCTTGACGGGGGTGCCCGGGAAGCTGAGGGCGCCCTGGCTGACCTTTTCAGCGGGAGTATCGGCTGGATGAGACTTATCCTCATCGCTGACTTCAGGCGCGGGGCGCCCTGGTGGCTGGGGGCGCCCTGGGTGCTGGGGGCGCCCTGGCTGCTGAGGTCGCCCCGGCCAGTATTCAGCCGAAGCTCCTTTTGCTTCATTTGTTTTGTGTTCACCTTGGGGGCGCCCGGGATACTCAGGGCGCCCTACTCAGCTGCTGCCTCACTCCTTTGAGGCTCTCTGAGCTGCAGACACTCGTTCCTTTGGTCCTACATCCAGGGTTAGTCCGAAAACAACATAAAGCAGTAAGTTGTTAGTTTTATACAGCCTTAGCTGTCTTGGTTCTGACTTTGGGTTTCCAAAATGGAACCCTAGGTCGAACCGACACCTACTGTTCCCTCAACGGAGAACGCGTCCTCACCTACTCCTCTCAGGAGAGTTTACCTGTCGCCAACCGGCTCCTCTGGTTGGACGTTTGCCCAGCAATCCTTCGCCAGGACTTCAGTACCAGGCTGTCCTTTGCCTAGTGCCTAGCATTCCTTCACTAGGTCTTGTTGACTAGCAGCCCTTCGCTAGTTGCCTAGTAGTCCTTCACTAGGACTTGGTGACTAGCAGCCCTTCGCTAGTTGCCTAGTAGTCCTTCACTAGGACTTGGTGACTAGCAGCCCTTCGCTAGTTGCCTAGTAGTCCTTTACTAGGACTTGGTGACTAGCATACCTTCGCTAGTTGCCTAGCAGTCCTTTGCTAGGGCTTTATCTCCTGGCATTCCTTCGCCAGGTGCCTAGCAGTCCTTCGCTAGGGCTTTTCCTGCACACTTGAGTAACATGTTAGAAAACAAATAAGACTTAACTTTTGAACCCTTTGCCATTTATCAAAACACAGGTTTGACTTGGGTGCTGTCTGCACCAACAAAACCTAAACTAAGCACGAACATAAAATGATAACAAAGAAGATTTACAAGGTTCGGGGATAACTTGCCCCTACTCCTTGGCGTGCCCGTAAGGTGGGCGATCCCTTGATCGTCAGCAGATCAAGCCCCAGAAAATCCGGATAAAATGCAACCTCCTTCTCGGTGGAGTAACCTCTCCACAGCGTTTCAAGATGGATCAAGTATTAAGTACAGGAAACACAAGAAGGAACTTACTGAGCACTTAGAACCACAAGAACACAAGCAAACTTCTCACCGAACTCCACCCAGCGCAGATCTCACGCAAGAACTCCCTTCTTCGCGTCTTATCGCTGATGGACTCGCCAAGCTTCTTGTTTCTCTTCCAAGTGCTCAAGTAACACAAGGTTGCTTCAAGGATCACAGTTGCTTGCTCAAGATGATGATGAAACAGAGTTGTCGCACAAGCAGAACAAGAGATGTCGCAAGAGCACAATGTGGAGAACTTCGTTTTTTTTAGAATTGTTCGCCTCCAAGCGCTTAAGTCTCAGCTCACTGATCGCCAGATCGCCAGGTCACCACCTCACTGCAGCCTCTAGCTGCTCACCTGCAACAGCCAGCTACCATTGAGCTCTCCTGGACTCCCTGAGCTTCCCTCAGCCAAGCCCCAGTCAGCAGCTCCAGCAGTGTCAGCATCCGTTGCAACCTGAGATGGAAAACGGACAAACCTGCTCCAAGGAAAGACTCTCATTGACTCTCCTTGAGTGTTTGAATCCATTCCTGTCACCTGCACACTTGATCAGATCATTAGCACAGCAAATCAAGCAGAGAATCAAGTATCAGAGATTAAGAGCAGAGAAATCAGATGTGTTCAGACGTGATCAGAGCGTCTGACACTGCATTTTGAATTAAAGTGATCGGTCACCGGACCGATCAGAGAGCCTCCTGATTGGTCACCAGACTGATTAGGGTGGGTTCAGACCGATCAAGCTCCATCCTGATCGGTCCCCAACGCGTAATCAGAAATCGCGATTTCTCCGGGTCCGATCACCAGACCGATCCCAAGTCGTGGATCGGTCACCAGACCGATCCACCCCTTTGCAGGGTGAATTCTCAGCTTCGCAGTCCAACCCTCCTGATCGGTCACCAGACCGATCAGGGCATGCTCAGACCGATCAGGCTCCATCCTGATCGGTCATAGTGAGGAACCCGCGACACTTGATCGTTCACCAGAATGATCTGTACAGTATCCCTGATCGGTCACCAGATCGATCAGGAGCCAAGCAGTAGGGTTCCCAAAACCCACTGTATGCTCCATGATCGGTCACCAGACCGATCAGGAGCCAAGCAGTAAGTGAGCTGTATACTCCCTGATCGGTCACCAGACCGATCAGAAGTCGATCAGTAGCCCAACACAGTCACTGTGTGTTCCCTGATCGGTCACCAGACCGATCAGACATCGCTGGATCGGTCACCAGACCGATCCACGAGGGAACTCCGTGCTAACTTCCCTGATCAGTCACCAGACCGATCCAGGCTAGGCCAAACCCACTCTAAGTCAAGAGAACTGGCTCCCACCCTCCCCTGACTCGTGCTCAGTCCCTCGAACCAAGACTCCGTGCCCAGCTTCACTCACCAGGACTTCAGTCAACCTGGCTTCACTCACCAGGACCCGGCTTCACTCACTGGGATTTCCAATCACCTAACCCTCCGAGTTAGAAATTTCCACACCTAGCCCTCCAAGCTAGGACTTTTCCACACCTAACCCTCCAAGTTAGGATTTCATCCACCTAGCCCTCCAAGCTAGGACTTTTCCACACCTAGCCCTCCAAGCTAGGATTTTTCACACCTAACCCTCCAGGCTAGGACTTTTCACACCTAACCCTCCAGGTTAGGACTTTTCACACCTAGCCTTCCAAGCTAGGACTTTTCCACACCTAACCCTCCAGGCTAGGACTTTTCACACCAAGTCTTCCAAGCTAGGACTTTTCCACACCTAACCCTCCAGGCTAGGAATTTTCACACCTAACCCTCCAGGTTAGGACTTTTAATACTTAGCCCTCCAAGCTAGGACTTTTCCATACTTAACCCTCCAGGCTAGGACTTTTCACAAACTTAGCTCCACTAGATATGCCTAGTCCACGACTAGGGCTTAATCATAATCATCTAATCAACCTAAACTAAAATCGGTGTCAACACCAAAATAACAATCAGGGTCAGACTGCATCAACAATCTCCCCCTTTTTGTTGTTTGACAACCCAATTTTAAGTTTAGGGAATTGAAATCAATAGTTGCAAATTTCACACTCATAGGGGAATCATGATCCTCCCCCTACAATATTTATCGTCCTAAACTTAACCAACCTCACTCTCCCCCTTTGTCAAACACCGACAAGGGTCTAGAGGGGTTGTTAAGTTTAAACATACTCCCCCTCAACCCTAGGGGTTTCCCAAAACAATAAAAAATTTGATTTAATTTGGAAAACATATAAAAACATATGATAAATATAAAGCATGGCAACACAATCATATGTATCATATGAACATGGAGTACGAATAAAGCATAGCATTGCATAGTGTAGCAGGACATACATGATGATAGCAGTCATATGAACAATCATATAAACGAACAATAAGTATAATATAGTAAGTCAAACATGAAAATCAGTCATAGCGTCAGACGCATCACATAGCATCAAAGTCAAGTACAACACCAAAACATGATAGACAGACTACAAACATATCGCCATCAAGTCAAAACAGTCAGCACAAAACATGAAACCAAGATCAAATCAATCCTCAGTAGGGTCGTCATCAGATGTATCATCAATATATATAACGCTCCCGGGTGTAGTGCTATTGGAAGGCGCCGCTCCAGAGGATGAAGGCTGGTACAGATGATCAGCTGCCCAACTGTCCCACTCCTCATGCCATGTCCTCTAATGGGAGCAAATCCCAGAAACGTCGGACTCTAACGCGTGTATTCTGCGGTCAAAAGACTGAAACTCGGATCGGACCTCCTGTCTCCAAAGCTTTGAGACATGCAGACCATGCTGGATTGTCTGCTCCAGCTCAGCAATCTGTCAGCAAAGGTCAGGATCTGACTCATAGTAGCCCTCTGCAGCAGTGGGTGGCTCCTGATGCATCTGATCAAGGGCTGCTCTTGGTAACTCCCCTACACTTCTCCTATCCTTCCACCACAGTCCCTGTGGTCCCACAACGATGCCAGACTGAGCCAAAGTGTGTCGGTCAAGTCGGCAGTCTTGTCGAATCATCGGCACTATCCTGCCCTGTGATACGTCAATACCGACCGAATGGAGCCAAGTGGTGATGAGATGGCCAAATGGCATGTAAACTGTCTGACCGTCCATCTGACTGTAGACAATGATAGAGAAGAAGATGGTGGTCACTATGTCAAAATCTAAATGTCGATGCATCCCGTAGAGCATCAAGCAGTGGAATGAGTGAATTTCGTCCAAGTGCTTTGAAGTAGTAGGAATCAGACAGTTTGTGATAATCTTAAACAAGACATAATCAGTGGGGGAAAGGCGGAGAGCAGCAAAGGTGGGGAAATCACCAGCGGACTCACCATGATCCCTTGACCTGGGATGACCAAAAAAGTACTCATGGATAGAGTCAAGTGTGACTCCATCGAAGGGAACCGGTAGAGGATTCGGTAGATAAGGGTAGAGAGAAAAATCATTATCAGATCGTCGACAATCAAGAAATGCAGTGAAGGCTGATCTGTTAAAATTGAGGTCGATACCAGCGACACGGGTCCTCCATCCCGAGCCTTCTCCACTGACCATGTTGTTATAAAATTCGGAGACCAAATCAAAGTTGATTGGCCTTTCGAGAAAGAGAATGGACTGAAGTTCATAAAATTCAATCATTCGTCGTACCGACGGACAATGTTCGTAAATGAATGCTTGGTCCACAGTCCGATAGGGCATGAGTTTGAAGGTGTGATATTGAAAGGCTAGGGCGTAATGAATATTCTGAAATCTTGTATGAGGTGGTGGTTGAGGTCTTGAAGAGGCTGAGGGAGCTTTAGATTGTGAGGTTCCCTCAACAGACTCTTTATCTTTAGGAGATTTCCTAAGGGTTTGAGAGGAAATCATGGCAAATGATTTGAAATGATTTGGTTTGATCAGTAGGTTTAAAGATCATGGGAAGGTCACGGCACAACCTTTGTAAACCATACAAGATTGATCATTCAATCAAGGACACAAAGAAAAGATAGGTTTAATCGGTAAATTGAGGGGTCATGGCAAAGAAGGTCACGGTAATGACACACACATCACAAGATAAAATAAGAGGGTTAGCTTCCAAAAATCGTGACGAATGAAGTAATCAAAACACAAACACTTACTTAGGAGCCATGAGGTTGATTGATTTCGGATGAGAACGTCTCAAGTCGAGAGAAAAACCTCGCTGAGAATGGAACGACGCAGAGGACTTGCTCAGGGAAAACTAGACCACAAGCTCGCAACCAGGAGTTGCTGAACACACCAACAGCAAGAAGAAGAACTTACGCGCAAGAGAAGAGATCCCAGGAGAACTCACGCGCAAGAGAAGGAAGAAGATGAGGGGTTTCGGTAGGCTAGGGCTTGGGAGTAAGAGAAACGAGAGTTAATAGGTTGGTGGATCGGTCCACCAACCGCAATTTAATGTGATCGAATAGATCACCGATCGATCTGGGAGCGCCCAGACCGATCAGGCTCCAGCCTGATTGGACTGGCCTGGTCCTGATCAGTCGGGTGACCGATCAGGCAGGCTCATGATCGATCGGCTGATCGATTAGGAAGCGAACAGTGGGTTTTCGAAATCTTCTGTGAACCTCCTGATCGGTCTGTGGACCGATCCACACAATGAGCCAGATCGGTCTGGGGACCGATCCAGGCCAACACAGAGAGATTGTAGAGGGGTATCGAAATTCGCCTGGATCGGTCAGTTGGACCGATCAGACATGCTCCTTATAAGTCTGGTGACCGATCAGGATCCCTGATTTTTTCTGATACGATCTGAAATTTCAATTTCAGACTCCCTATCGATATCTGATAAGATCTAATGAAAATTATCGATCTTGGAAGCGATCCCTTGACTATAATTGATCCTTTAACAAAGATCAAAGGTCCTTATGGGTCTAGTAATCAATTTGCTTCACCAAAGTGAAGGCAAACTCAATCACAAACATTCATCCAATGACAAACAAATTGTGTATCAAAATAAGTCTCCAATCAAGTTTCCTTGATTAGAATGTCCAAGTATGATCATGGAGCCAAGTACACATATGTTATGCATTGGTTTTCCCCATACTTGGTCACCGTAGTGATTATTATCTCGTCAACCTAATTTCTCAAGGGATGCATTGACATTTTGAGAAATTAAGTTGATCCTAGCATTACCCCATTTCTAGCAAACAAAAACGTTTTGTTGAACATTATAGTTTATGTGAGATGTCCCCAAGTTACCCAATTGTTCCCAACAATTTGAATTGATCATGAAGGGTTTTAAATGTTCTTAATTCTATGAAGCACGACACATTCCCAACTCCCTTCTTAAGAAACTAAATTCATTCTCGGGAAGTGGTTTAGTGAAAATGTCCGCTAGATTCGATTTGGACTCTACATGTGAGAGCACAATGTCTCCTCTAGCAACATGATCTCTAATGAAGTGGTGACGCACTTCAATATGCTTGGTCCTAGAATGGTGAACTGGATTCTTGGTTAGGTTAATTATGCTAATGTTGTCACACAACACTTGCACACCTTTGTAGCTTAATCCATAGTCCTCTAGTGTATGAATCATCCACAACAATTGTGATACACTCTCTCCCATGACGATATATTCTGCCTCGGTCGTGGAGAGAGCAACATAATATTGCTTCCGACTTGACCAACTAACTAGTGATGAACCTAGGAATTGACAACCCCCACTTGTGCTCTTCCGGTCCAACTTGCATCCAGCATAGTCGGAATCCGTATAGCCAATTAGGTCAAAAGACTCGGTATGGGGGTACCATAGACCTACTCCAATTGTGCCCTTAAGGTATCTCAAAATTCGTTTAACAGCAATTAAATGAGATTCCTTGGCACATACTTGATACCTAGCGCACATACCCACAGCAAAAAGTATATCAGGTCGACTAGCTGTGAGGTATAGCAAACTACCTATCATGCTCCGGTATTGAGTTAGGTCAACAGGTTTACCACTCTCATCATTGTCTAATCTTGTGTTTGTAGCCATGGGAGTGGTAACTTCCTTCGAATCACTCATGTTAAATTTTTGGAGCATCTCTTGTGTGTACTTTGATTGGTGCACATGGATTCCATCTCGAGTTTATTTGATTTCGAGTCCAAGGAAGAAAGTCAACTCTCCCACTAGACTCATTTCAAATTCACTCTCCATGTGTCCAATAAATTCATTCAAATAGCCCTTATTATTTGAGCCACAAATTATGTCATCGACATACACTTGGGCTACAAATATATTGTCACCAACTCTTCGTAGAAATAGTGTAGGGTCTATTTGTCCTCTAACAAAACCTTTTTCAATTAGGAATGTCGATAACCGCTCATACCAAGCTCGTGGTGCTTGTTTAAGGCCGTAGAGCGCCTTCTTGAGCTTGAACACGTGGTTTGGGAATTCGGTACTCTCAAACCCCGGAGGTTGTTCGACATAGACCTCTTCTCTTATTAAACCATTTAAAAAGGTCGATTTGACGTCCATTTGATATAGCTTGAAACCACGATGTGCTGCAAATGCAAGCATCAATCGGATGGACTCTAATCGTGCCACAGGAGCATAGGTCTCATCATAATCAAGGCCTTCAACTTGACTGTAGCCCTTGGCTACTAAGCGTGCCTTGTTTCTTATGATTTCTCCCTTATGGTTTAATTTATTTTTGAAGACCCATTTGGTTCCAATAATGGTGGTCTTCTTAGGTCTAGGGACTAAGTCCCAAACTTGACTTCTTTCGAATTGACCTAGTTCATCTTGCATGGCAATGATCCAATCGGGATCATTTAATGCCTCGTCAATTTTTCTAGGTTCAATTTCGGAAATTAGGGCAACTTCATTAGCCTCATTCCTAAAGAATGATCTAGTCCTAACCCCATGGTGGATGTCTCCAACAATTTGATCTTGGGGATGACTAGAGGCTAACCTAGTTATCCTTGGTGTTGGTGGTGTTTCTTGAATGGTGTCACTAGACACAAGCTCAGCCTCAGGATCCGGCTGATCTATAAGTTGTCTAGGCTCACCATCATCAGACTCATCACCACCATCTACAACATTTGGACTTTCATCCAAACCCAGTTGCCTGAGTTCGAATTGAGCTCCTTCAACATCTTCTGATTGATCATTTACTTTGGGAATTTCTTCAAAGACAACATCATAAGACTCTTCAACCAATCTAGATTTCTTATTGTAGACTCTGTAAGCTTTGCTGACTAGGGAGTACCCGACCAGTATCCCTTCATCAGCTTTTGCTGTGAACTTTCCAAGATGGTCCTTGGTGTTTAGAATAAACACCTTACAACCAAACACCCTAAGATGTTTAACTGTAGGTGGTTTTCCAAACCAAAGTTCATGAGGAGTCTTCCCTAGAAATCTGTGAATGAGGACTTGATTTTGCACGTAGCAAGCTGTGTTTACAACTTCGACCCACAAGTACCCCGGTAATGAGTACTCATTGAGCATGCTACGTGCAGCCTCTTGTAAGACCCGGTTCTTCCTCTCTACAACACCATTTTGTTGTGGTGTTCTAGGAGTGGAGAACTCATGTCTATACCCTCTATCTTGACAAAACTCTAAAAATCTTTGATTTTGGAATTCACCTCCATGATCACTTCTTATTATTTTAATGGTTGATGATTTTTCATTTTCAACTCTTCTACAGAATGAAATAAACACATCTAAAGTTTGATCCTTATACTTTAGAAAATAGGTCCATGTATATCTAGTAAAATCATCAATGATAACAAAACAATATCTACTACCATTCAAGGATATGATTGTACTACAATCAAACAAGTCCATGTGAAGTAAATCTAATGCGGTAGAAGTACTTACAGTGCTTTTACCTTTATGTGCAGATTTTGTTTGCTTACCCATTTGACATGCATCACAAAGTTTGTCCTTTTCATACTTGATGCTTAGTAAGCTACGAACTAGTCCCTTATTGGCCAATTTCTGGATATTGTTCACGTTTACATGTGCTAGTCTCTGGTGCCAAAGGTTATACTCATCTTCTCTTGACATGAAACACTTAACAAAAGCATTAGTAGCACTTTTAAATGAAACTTGGTAAATATTATCTACTCTTGTGCCTACTAGTACCGTGTCAAAGGTGTCATGTTGTCTAACTAGACATTGACTTGATTGAAAATAACTTGTGTAACCCGCATCACACAATTGACTGACACTTAGGAGATTAAATGTCATCCCTTTGACTAGAAGGACATTCTTAATCCTAAGACATTCGGATATTTGAATGTCTCCTATTCCTATAATCTTAAGACTACCATTGTTACCAAAGGAAACATTACCTCTACTTTTTCTTTGAAGGGTGGTAAATAAAGATATATCACCGGTCATGTGTTTGGAGAACCCACTATCAACGAACCATGTTGATAGAGCTCCCCCTCAATCACAACCTACACAATTCAAAAAATAGAAGATTTAGGTACCCAAACTTTGGGACCTAAAACACCTACTAAGCAAGACTTAGGCACCCATGCCTTGACTACTTTCCTTTGAATCCTAGGTACCTTAGATTGTCTAACATCAGTCCTAGACATTAAGGACACAAATGATGGTTCTTTGGGTCAGTAACCAATACCGACCCTATTGTAGACTGTCCTTTGGGCATTTAGGATTATATCTAAAGTCTTTGAGCTAGTTGAGAATTTCTCAAGAACGCCCTTGGTCTCTCAACTTCACTCTTCAAAGATTTGTTTTCATCCTCTAACATTTTTAAATGTAAATCATCAATATCCTCATCCTTAGAGGATTTCAATGTTCAACTTCTACTTTCAATGATTTAACTTATTTTGACTTTTTCAACAAATCGGTTAAGCATGCAATTGTTCTATAGCATTTATCGAGTTCGGGAGTGATTACCTCTTCATCATCCGAAGATGATGAAGCCGCGTTTGATGAGTCACTCGATTCATCACTGCTTCTTTGATCTTCCAATGCNTCACTGCTCTTCTCACCTTCGATAGCCATGAGTGCAACATGGCGTGTGCTCTTCTCCTCCTTCTCCTCTTCGGAAGAACTAGAGGATGATTCATCCCATGTGGACTTCAAGGCCTTCTTCTTCTTCTTTGATTTTTCCTTCTTCTTCTTTAGCTTTGGGAAGTCCTCCTTGAAGTGCCCTTCTTGCTACACTCATAACATGTAATATTAGACTTATCAATTTTGACTTCACTAGGGTTACCTTTACCCTTGAAGTGCCGGCTCTTCCTCATCATTCTTCTAACGAAGTTGATCATCTCGGAGGAAGAAGACCCGCTGCCATCCTCCTCGGATTCGGATTCGGACTCGGATGAGAATGAAGATGAAGAGACTTCCTTCTCCTTCTTCTTCTTGGTCTTTTCTCCTGCTACAAGGGCAATCCCCTTCTCCTTGGGGCCTTTGTTAGCCATCTCATGTAGCTCCATTTCACAAAATAAGTCATCAAGTTTTACAATTGATAAATCCTTAGATACCTTGTAGGCATCCACCATGGATGACCACAAGGCATTCCTTGGAAAAGCTTTTAACACATACCTTACAAGATCGCGGTTCTTGACCTTTTCATCAATAGAATGAAGACCGTTAAGAACTTCTTTGAACCGGCTATGAAGTTCACTCACCGTTTCACTCTCCTTCATGGAGAGGTTTTGTAATTGGTTGAGGAACAAGTCCCTCTTCGCAATTCTCGAATCTCGGGTTCCCTCATGGAGTTCAATGAGTTTATTCCATAAATTTTTCGCACTCGTAAAGGGGCCAACCTTGATGAGTTGATATTTGTTCATCCCACATTGCAAAGTCACCACCGCCTTCGCATCAGCTTCACTTTTCCGGGTTTGCTTAGCCGTCCAACGACAAAATTCCAATTCTTTTCCTTCATCATCCTTTGGAGGGGAAAAACCCTCCTTCACAGCGAACCATGTGTTGATGTCCATCTTTAGATAATACTCTATCTTCGATCTCCAATATTGAAAAATCTGCTCCATCGAAGAAGGGAGGTCGAGTGATATTAAAACATTCTCTCAACGCCATTATTGTTGACTCTCGGATGTTAAGCCACTTGTACAGAGCCCCAAGCTCTGATATCACTTGTTGGTGCTTGGATGGCTAGAGAGGGGGGGTGGGTGAATATAGCCAGACATAAAAATCACTTTCTCTTTTACACTTCTCTGCAGTTAGGGTTAGTAGCATAGCAGAAGCAAGAACAAAGTATAACTGCTGAAATGAAAAGCAAACTATAAACGCTAACAAAGAGGATTTACAAGGTTCAGGGATAACTTGCCCCTACTCCTTGGCGTGCCCTTAAGGTGGGCGATCCCTTGATCGTCGGCAGATCAAGTCCCGGAAAATCCGGATAGAAAGCAACCTCCTTCTCGGTGGAGTAACCTCTCCACAGCGTTTCAAGATGAATGAAGTATTAAGTACAGGAAACACAAGAAGAAATCTTACTGAGCACTTAGAACCTCAAGAACACAAGCAAACTCCTCACCGAGCTCCACTCAGCACAGTTCTCACGCAAGAACTCCCTTCTTCGTGTCTTCTTGCTGATGAACTCGCCAAGCTTCTTATTTCATCTTCCTAAGTGCTCAAGTGACAGCAGGTTGCTTCAAGATTCAGAGTGATGCCCAACAGATCAGAGTTATCACAAGAGCAGAGCAAGAGATGTCGCAAGAAGTGATCAAGTGTCTCAGTATCTCTTGAGGCTTCATCGCTACCAAGCCCTTAAGCCTCTCCCACTAATCGCCAGGTCACAGCTACCTCTCTACAGCTCCCAGCTGCTCAACTGCAATTGCTCACCTACCACTGAGCTCTCCTGGACTCCCTGAGCTTCCCTCAGACAAGCCCCAGTTAGCAGCTCCAGCAGTGCCAGCATCCGTTGCAACTTGAGATGGAAACCTGCCCAATCTGGCGTAGCAAAAGCCTCAATTTGACTCCCTTGAAGTAAACCTGAGTTACCTACACACTTAGCAGCTCATTAGCTCAGCAAATCAATAGAGTATCAACAATCAGAAGTTAGGAGCAGAGATCAGTAGCAAATCAGCAGAGAAACAGACGCAATCAGAGCTCTGACAGCGTTTTTGAATTAAAGCTGCAAGCTACTGATCGGTCACCGGACCGATCAGAGTGACTCCTGATCGGTCACCGGACCGATCAGAGTGACTCCTGATCGGTCACCGGACCGATCAGAGTGACTCCTGATCGGTCACCAGACCGATCAGGTTGGGTTCAGACCGATCAAGATCCAACCTGATCGGTCCCCAATGCATAATCAGAAATCGCGACTTCTCCGGGACCGATCCCAAGTCGTGGATCGGTCACCAGACCGATCCACCCCCTTTGCAGGATGATTTCCCAATTTTGCAGTCCAACCCTCCTGATCGGTCCCCAGACCGATCAGGGTGTGGCCTGATCAGACTGGTGACCGATCAGGCCACCCTCCGATCGATCTGGCTCCAGCCTGATCAGTTATAAGGCGGAGTCCGCGACACTTGATCGTTCACCAGAACGATCTGAACAGTGTCCCAGATCGGTCACCAGACCGATCAGGAGCCGATCAGTAGAGTTCCAAACTCACTGTGTGCTCCCTGATCAGTCACCAGACTGATCAGACACAGCTGGATCGGTCACCAAACTGATTCACGAGGGAACTCCGTGTCAACTTTCCTGATCGGTCACCAGACCGATCCAGGCAAGGCCAAACCCACTCTAAGTCAAGAGAACTGGCTCCCAGCCTCCCCTGACTCGTGCTCAGTCCCTCGGACCAAGACACCTTGCCCAGTTTCACTCACTGGGACTTCAACCTAGCCCTCTAAGCTAGGACCTGGCTTCACTCACCAGGATTTCAATCACCTAACCCTCCGAGTTAGGACTTTTCACACCTAACCCTCCAAGTTAGGACTTTTTCACACCTAGCCCTCCAAGCTAGGACTTTTTACACCTGACCCTCCAAGCTAGGACTTTTCACACCTAGCCCTCCAAGCTTGGACTTTTTAACACCTATCCTTCCAAGCTAGGACTTTCTCCAACCTAGCCCTCCAGGCTAGGACCTGACCCTCCAAGCCAGGGTTTCATCCAACCTAGCTTCTCAAGCCAGGACCTGACCCTCCAAGTCAGTCTTTCATCAACCTAGCTTCTTAAGCTAGGACCTGACCCTCCAAGTCAGGCTTTCATCAACCTAGCTTCTCAAGCTAGGACATGATCCTCCAAGCCAAGCTTTCATCAAACCTAGTCCCACTAGGTATGTCTAGTCCACGACCAGGACTTAATCATAATCATCTCATCAACCTAAACTAAAATCGATGTCAACACCAAAATAACAATCAGGGTCAGACTGCATCAACAGTTTGGAGATTGCTTGCTCCTACTCCACGGCGTGTCCATGAGGTGGACGAACCCTTGATCGTTCAGTGGATCACTCCCCGACAAACTCCGGCTAAAGCTTTCTCCTTCTCAGTGAAGAACAACCTCTCACAAACCTTCTTCCTCCCTACAAGATAAAGCTAGGGTTTAGAAGGAAGATGAGCACTTGGAGCTTGAGCACTTGAGCACTAGTGTAAGGATATCACAATGAATTGCAAACCTATCTCAAGTCTCAAGCTCCCATTTAAATAGTGGAGAGAGCTGTTAACCAAACAGCTCATCCCCGACACCAGTTGACTACCCCCAGGGCCAGTTGACTATTGTCTAGCCAACGACTCTATTTCGAACAGACTAGTCGACTGCTCTAGATACCAGTCGACTACTTTCGGTTGTTCGACCTTACAGAAAGATGAGTTGACTGGTGTTCATACCAATCGACTGCTACAGTGCTCTTACAGTAGTGCCAGTCGACTACCCTACTTACAAATGCACTCTCAACCTCTCCAGAGTTCACCCTTCGCATATGCCTTGAATCCACTTCCTTGGCTTACCCCTTGAAGTTCTCTTCCTTTGGCTCTCGTCCCTCAGATGCGCACACAAGCCCGTGGCTTGTCTCCATGCCATCCTTCTCGTATGCCTTTAAAGTCTACTTCCTCGGCTCACCCTTGAAGTCCTCTTCCTCGGCTCTCGTCCCTCGGATGCTTCACTTCGTTAATCCTCATGTAGGATTCACCAAGTCCTGCAAGACTCAAACACACACATCAAATCAACATGAAAGCCTAACTTAATCATATTGACACACACATCAAAACCAATTATCTATCTAATCAACCTTGGGTCGATTGCACCAATAATCTCTCCCTTTTTGATGTGTGATAATATGTTTAAGTTAGGTACAAAGATAACAATTGAAAATTGAAAGCATAGTATATGAAGACACATAAACATGCATCGCCTGTTGGTGCAGGAAGCACCATATCGAACCTTGTTTTGATATTGGCAAAGGATTCAAAGTTAAGTATTGTGTGTGATCTAATGTAGTTACTCAAGTGTGCAGAGACAAAGCCCTAGCGAAGGACTGCTAGGCACTGGCGAAGGAATGCCAGGGTAAAAAGCCCTAGTGAAGGACTGCTAGGCACTTGGCGAAGGACTGTCAGGATACAAAGCCCTAGCGAAGGACTGCTAGGCAACTGGCGAAGGACTGCCAGTATCCAAGACCTAGCGAAGGACTGCTAGGCACCTGGCGAAGGACTGCCAGCATCCAAGCCCTAGCGAAGGACTGCTAGGCAACTGGCAAAGGACTGCCAGTATCCAAGACCTAGCGAAGGACTGCTAGGCACCGGGCGAAGGACAGCTCGGCATCCAAGACCTGGCGAAGGACCGCGAGGCAAAAGTCTAACCAAAGGAACGGTTGGCATCAGGTAAATTCTCCCGAGAGGAGTAAGTGAGGATGCGTTCCCCGTCGAGGGAACAATAGGTGTCGGTTCGACCTAGGGTTCCATTTTGGAAGCCCAAAGTCAGAACCAAGACAGCTAAGCCTGTATAAACTAACCACTTAATGTTTTGTTGTGTTTTGGACTAACCCTGGATGCAGGACCGAAGGAATGAGTGTCTGCAGCTCAGAGAGCCTCAAAGGAGTGAGGCAACAGCTGACCAGGGCATCCGGAGTGTCCCGGGCGCCCCCAAGGTGAACACAAAACACACAAGTAAAAAGCACGCTTCGATAGTACATCCTGCGGGCGCCCCCGTGCTTCCGGGCGCCCCAGCGTCCCGGGCGCCCCCAAGCGCAAGCATCGAAACTCAACCTAGCGAAGTTGAGGGATAAGATTTGACCCGGTCAACCCGGGCACCCCGGTCAAAGCGGATCCCGAAGTTGAAGGGATCATACGCTGACCGAGACCGAGCCAGATCAATCGACACGTGGGGGGGCGCCCCCGACGTCCCGGGCGCCCCCAGGCCCTATATAAAGGGCCCTCGACCCCAAGCTTCGAACAACAATTTTTTCCAACGATTCTACGCTCTTCTGCTCCCGCGCTCTGCTCCGGAAACCTCCCGACACGAGATTCAAGCGCCGACGACGTCCTCCCACTCCGAAAATACCATCTACTCTAGACGTCGGTAACGAAGAGCTATTTTAGTTTACTGTACTAAATTCTGTAAAATCTTTTGTAAACCATTTTTGCGACATATAGAATTGCCCGCAGAAAACGGTCAACGACCGTGGGCCTTGGAGTAGGAGTCGCCCTAGGCTCCGAACCAAGTAAAACTGACTGTGTCTGTGTGTTTTCTTAATTTCCGCTGCGTACTTGCTCTAAAATTTCCGAAGAACGATTTCCGATATTCACCCCCCCCTCTATCGGCTCTCTCGATCCAACATCACCCCCCTTAACCTATGCTTTAACACATGATTTTCAATTTTAGCACAAACATAATGAATTAAGTTAAATTCTAACTTAAACCCTCTAATTCTCCCCCTTTGACACCATCAAAAAGATTGCTCAAAGTAATATTATCCTTTGATATCAATTAGGGACAAGTTTCATTTTATAAAAATACCCAGAAATCAAAAAATACAAGTACCATTCGACTGAGTCAGTTACCAGTCAACTGGTTAGATCGAATTGCCCATTCACAGAATGTTCAATCGACTGGTTCTTTGGAACAGTCGATTGATACTCAACAGATTAAAATTTCAGCCTTTTGAGCTGAAATTCTGAAATGCATAAACAATTCCATAAAATTTAAAAAATTATGAAATTTTACAAATATATTTCTTGTGACATTTTCTAACAGAAAAAAATATATTTTCATGAAAAATTCAAATATATTTGACTTTTTAACCAAAACTCAAATACTTTGAAAATAATAAATTTTGTATCAAAATCATATCTTAGTTTTAAACCAATGTGTTTTGCAAGTCTATGCCATAGCAAATAAAACACAAAACTATTTTCAAATCATTTGAAATATCCAACTATGATCTATGGGAAAGATGTCCATTAGTTAAACATTTATTTTCCTCATAGTTGGTCTGCTATTGCTAAAGTGATACATCTAATAACTCATCAAAATACCATAAGCGTAATTGAATTATTTGTATCATCCTAACATCTCATATGTTTAAATAGAATCATAAATCAAGGCAATATGAGATGTTTTAAAGGTAAACCCTATTTAGCCCATTTTATCAGGAATTTCTACTTGGGTTAAATACTCCCCCATAATATCTCAAGTCAACCAAATTTTAAAAATTTAAAATTTAACAACATGGTTGACTCAACCTAAATCCTCTAACCCTTGAGGATTGATTTTAGTACCCAATAGAAATATTTCCTAATTGGGTTGACCAAGTACTCCTTAGGAATCCATTTTTTACTTAGGGTATTGGTTTTTGCTTGTCCTCTAGCAAGTAGGCAATGATAAGTTTTTCCATTGCTAGATTTTCCAAATCCTAATCTCTCTTTCTTAAAACTTGCCCTTTGACTCTCAATAATCATATCTAGGATTTTTGAGCCAATTTCAAATTTTCTTAGGGCTTTGGTAAGACTATCTACATTTTTCCTTAATTCCTTATTTTCTTCTTCTATGTTTGAATCAATAGAAGAAGAAGCATACATATCATCCTTAATTTTCATGGATTCTAACTTTTCATTTAACATGCAAATTTCATTTTTTTAACCCCTTAATATTCTTTCTAGCCTTAAATAAATTATCATTGGTGCTAGAAATAATCTTTACAAGAGTAGTAGTGGGTAGATTGTATACCTCACTTACCGAGACGTCCGATTCCGAAGTTGAGCCTCCCCCTTCACTTGAGCTCCCTTCATCTTCACTCGACTTCTTCTCCTCTTTAAATTCGGATGACATGGAGGGAATGTCTTCAATTCCCATTAGTGCAAAATGGGATACATGATGCTCCTTCTCTTCCGATGACGATGAACCATTCCATGTAGCCTTTAGATTTTACACCTTCTTCCCTTTCTCTTTTGATTTCTTCTTTTCTTCTTTCTTCTTTCCTTCCTTTTTCTTCAAGAGGGGGCACTTATCTCTCATATGTCCTTCTCCTTGATAATTGTAGTAAATTATCTTCCTTGTTCTACTTTTGCTCCTTGAACTTTTCCTACCATGAGTTTTGTTAGTAGAAAAATGTTTAAATGTTTTTCTCATTTTTCTTAATATGTAGGCTTCTGCATCACTATCCATGGATGCACTAGATTCTTCCGAGTCAGATGAGAAAACCTTCTTCTTTTTACCTTTTCCCTTGTTTGTTATAAGGGCTATACTCTTTGGTTTATAGGTTTCTTCAATTGCTCCTCCAATTCGAATTTCATGGAGCTCCATGGTGGAGAAGAATTCCTCTAGAGAAGTTTTCTCTAGATCCTTGGATATGTAGTATGAGTCCACCATTGAGCTCCAATTTGATGTTCTTGGAAATGCATTGATGGCTTTCAACAATGTGTCTCGGTTGGAAAGTTGTTCTCCTACACTTGTTAGTCCATTAAGTATTTCTTTAAATCTAGCATGTAAATTTGATACCTTCTCCCCTTTATCAAGTTTGATATTGTTGAGTTGAGATCGGAGAAGATCTCTCTTTGCCATTTTCGCCTCCGAAGTGCCTTCATGAAGCTCTATTCGCTTGTCCCATAAGTCATTGGCACTTGAGTAGCTCCCAATCCTTGTTACTTCTTGTTGAGGGAGCACACTTAGTAGATGGTGCAAGGCTTTTGAATTCACTAAGTAATCATCCCTTTGCTTCTTGCTCCATCTTATCTTCTCAAGTAACTTGTTTTCTTGATCCCTAGGCACTTCAAAACCGTTTTCCATTATTAGCATAATATCAAAATCGGTACTGCAGAATACCTCCATCCTTTTCCTCCACCAAGCGAATTTTCCTTCAAATTTTGGCGGTTGGATGTGCGAGCCGACCATTTCAATGATTTTGATCTTCTCGGTGCGCGTGCAGTTAGTTCGTTGAAGGTATCATTGCGCTCTGATACCACTTGGTGGGACTGATGGCACGACTAGAGGGGGGGTGAATAGCTCGGTCACCCCAATTCAACTCTTTTCCTATAATTGTTAGCACAAGCAGAAACTTAATCTATCAATTATTATAATGGTAATATGTTACTGGTTACGTGGTTCGAAGATTGCATGCTTCTACTCCATGGCATGCCCTTTGTTGGGACCGATGGCACGCTAGAGGGGGGCGATTATCTTGGTCACCCCAAATTCGGATTATTCCTACAATGATTAGCACAAGCGGAAACTTAACAATTAATACAAGCAATGCTAACAAGTTACCGGTTTACGTGGTTCGGAGATTTCTTGCTCCTACTCCACGGTGTGTCTTTGAGGTGGACGATCCCTTAATCCATCAGTGGATCACACCCCGGCAATCTTCGGCTAAGTCTTTCTCGATGGAGAGCAACCTCTCACAATCCTTCTTCCTTCTTACAATATGAAGCTAGGGTTTTGAGAGGAAGGTGAACACTTTGGAGCTTGAGCACTAGAGAGAAGATCTTACAATAAAGAGCTTGTTGGTACAATTGACCCAAGTGTGATCGAGTAAATCATGGGTTTTGATGTGTGTGTCAATATAATTAAGTTAGGTTTTTATTGTGATTTGATATGTGTACTTGAGTCATGCAGGACTTGATGAATCACACATGGAGTAACGAAGTGAAGCATCCAAGGGATGAGAGCTAAGGAAGAGGACTTCAAGGGCGAGCCAAGGAAGTAAACTTCAAAGGCATATATAAAGGATGGCATAGAGGCAAGCCACGAGCTTGTGTCCGCATCCAAGGGACGAGAGCCGAAGGAAAAGGACTTCAAGGGGCAAGCCAAGAAAGTGGACTTCAAGGCATACGCGAAGGGTGAACTCCGGTGAGGTTAAGAGTGCATTTGTAAGTAGAGCAGTCGACTGGCAATGGGACCAGTCGACTGATACTACTGAGGGCGCACTGTAGCAGTCGGCTGGTATGGGCACCAGTTGACTCATCTTTCTGTGAGTTTCGAACAACCTGGAGCAGTCGACTGGTCCAGAGACTAGTCGGCTAATGTGTTTGAAAAATAGTCGTTCGCTAGCTGTTGGCTGAGGGATTAGTCGACTAGCCTTGGGGGCAGTCGACTGATGTCGGGTTGGGTTGTTTGTTTAACAAGCCTCTCCACTATTTAAGTGGGATCTTGAGTCTTGGAGAAGGTTAGCTCTTCATTGTAAGATCTTCTCTCTAGTGTTCAAGTGCTCAAGCTCCTAGTGCTCATCTTCCTCCTCAAACCCTAGCTCCATCTTATAAGGAGGAAGAAGGATTGTGAGAGGTTGTTCTCCACTAAGAAGGAGAAAGACTTAGCCGGAGATTGTCGGGGCGTGATCCACCGAAGGATCAAGGGATCGTCACCTCAAGGACGCGTCGTGGAGTAGGAGCTAGAAATCTCCGAACCATCGAGAAGAGCAAAATCTCCGAACCTCAAGGTATCAGAGCGCAATGACGCCTTCAATAGACTAACCATCGAGAAGAGCAAAATCATCAAAAATGGTCTGCTCGCACATCCAACCTCCAAAGTTTGAGGGAGAATTTTTATGGTGGAAGAAAAGGATGGAGGTAATTTTCAATACCGATTTCGATATAATGCTAATCATGGACAATGGGTTTGAAGTGCCTAGGGATCAAGACAACAAATTACTTGAGAAAATAAGATGGAGTAAGAAGTAAAGGGATGACTACTTAGCAAATTCTAAGGCCTTGCACCATCTACTAAGTGTGCTCCCGCAACAAGAAGCCACAAGAATTGAGAGTTACTCAGGTGCCAACGATTTGTGGGATAAGCAAATAGAGCTTCATGAGGGCACTTTGGAGGCAAAAATGGAAAAGAGAGATCTTCTCCGATCTCAACTCAATAACATCAAGCTTGACAAAGGGGAGAAGGTATCTAATTTGCATGCTAGATTTAAGGAAATACTTAATGGACTAACAAGTGTAGGGGAACTATTATCCAACCGAGACATTTTGATGAAAGCCATCAATGCATTCCCAAGAACATCAAACTGGAGCTCAATGATGGACTCATACTATATTTCCAAGGATCTAGAGAAAACATCTCTAGAAGAATTCTTCTCAACCATGGAGCTTCATGAAACTCGAGTTGGAGGAACAATTGAAGAGGTATACAAGCCAAAGAGTATAGCTCTTGTGGCAAACAAGGGAAAAGGTAAAAAGAAGAAGAATTCCTCATCCGATTCCGAGGAATCAAGTGCATCAATGGATAGTGATGCGGAAGCTTACATGGTAAGGAAAATGAGAAAAGCATTTAATCATTTTTCAATTAACAAATCTCATGGTAGGAAAGGATCAAGAAGCAAAAGTAGAACAAGGATGATTATTTGCTACAATTTCCAAGGAGAAGGACACATGAGAGATAAGTGTCCCCTCTTGAAGAAGAAGGAAGGAAAGAAAAAAAGAAGAGAAGAAGAAATCAAAGGAGAAAAGGAAGAAGGTGCAAAACTTGAAGGTCACATGAGATGATTCATCCCCATTGGAGGTGGAGGAACATCACGTATCTCATTTTACACTAATGGGAATTGAAGACATCACCTCTACGTCATTCGAATTTGAGGAAGAAAAGAGCTCAAGTGAAGATGAAGGGAGCTCAGGTGAAGGGGGAGGCTCAACTTCGGAATCGGACGTCTCGGTATATAAGTGAGGTATACAATTTACCCACTTCTACTCTTGTAAAAATAATTTCTAGCACTAATGATGATTTGGATAAAGCTAGAAAGAAGATTAAGGATTTGAAAAATAAAATTAGCATGCTAAAGGAAAAATTAGAATCTATGGAAATTAAGGATGATGTGTATATTTCTTCTTCCATTTCAAATAACTCATGTTTAGAAGAAAAAAAAAGGATTTAAGGGAAAAGGTAGATAACCTTACCATAACCCTTAGGAAATTTGAAATTGGCTCAAGGACACTAGATATGATCATTGAGAGCCAAAGGGCAAGATTTAAGAAAGAGAGATTAGTGGGAAGTCTAGCAATGGAAAAACCTACCATTGTCTACTTGCTAGAGGACAAGCAATGACCAAGACCCTAAGTAAGAAATAGATCCCTAAGGAGTACTTGGTCAACCCAATTAGGAAACATTTTTATTGGATACCAAAGTCAATCCTCAAGGATTAGAGGATTTTGGGTTAAGTCAACCATGGTAGTAAAATTTCAAATATTTGAAAATTTTGATTGACTTGAGACATTAAGGGGGAGTTTGTAGCCCATAGTAGAAATTCATTATAAATTGGGCTAAATAAGGTTTACCTTAAAAAATCTCATATTACTTTGCTTTATGATTGTATTTATGCATATGAGATGTTAGGACGATACAAATAACTCACTTATGCTTGTGGCATTTTGTTGAGTTATTGGATATATCACATTATTGAAAATAGACCAACTATGGGGAAAGTAAATGTTTAATTAATAGACATCTTGCCCATAGATCATAGTTGGACATTTCAAATGATTTGAAAGCATTTTTGTGTTTTATTTGCTATGGCATAAGTTTGCAAAACGTATGGTTTCAAAACTAGAATGCAAGGTTGATACAAAATGGAGTGTTTGTTTTCAAAGAATTTGAGTTTTAGTCAAAAAAGTCAAACATGTTTAGATTTTTCATGAAAAATGTATTTTTCTCTGTTAGAATACATCATAAGAAATATGTTTGTAAAATTTCATGATTTTTCATTTTTTTTAAAATTATTCATGCATTTCTCAATTTTGGCTCAAAGGCTGAAATTTTCAGACCAATATGTATCATTCGACTGGCCCAGGGGGCAGTCGACTGACGTCTATGTAAAATGGCTATTCGAAGACACCAACCACTGATAACTGAATCAGTCGACTAGCACAGGTAGTTTTTGATTTCTGGGCATTTTTAGAATATGAAACTTGTTCCAAATTGATACCAATAGGTAATATTGCTGGGAGCAATCTTTTTGATAGTGTCAAAGGGAGAGAATTGAAAGGTTTAAGTAACTTAACTCTTTATGTTTGTGCCAAAATTGAAAATTATGTGTTAAGGCATAGGTTAAGGGGGAGGATGCATGTTTATGCATCTTTGATTTCTATGTTTTTAATTTTCAATTGTTATCTCTGTACCTAACTTAAACATATTGTCACACATCAAAAAGGGAGAGATTCTTGGTGCAATCGACCCAAGTGTGATCGGATAGATCATGCGTTTTAATGTGTGTGTCAATATAATTAAGTTAGATTTTTATTGTGATTTGATATGTGTGCTTGACTCATGCAGGACTTGATGAATCACACATGGAGTAATGGAGTGAAGCATCCGAGGGATGAGAGCCAAGGAAGAGGACTTCAAGGGCGAGCCAAGGAAGTAGACTTCAAAGGCATACGCGAAGAATGACATGGAGGCAAGTCACGGACTTGTGTGCGCATCCGAGAGACGAGAGCCGAAGGAAGAGAACTTCAAGGGGCAAGCCAAGGAAGTAGACTTTAAGGCATATGCAAAGGGTGAACTCCGGTGAGGTTAAGAGTGCATTTGTAAGTAGAGCAGCCGACTGGCAATGGGACCAGTCGACCGATACTACTAAGGGCGCACTGTAGCAGTTGACTGGTATGGGCACCAGTCGACTCATCTTTCTGAGAGTTTCGAACAACTTGGAGCAGTCGACTGGTCCAGGGACTAGTCGACTGGTGTGTTCGAAAAAGAGCTGTTGGCTGAGGGATCAGTCGATTGACCCTGGGGGTAGTCGACTAATGTCGGGCTTGGTTGTTTGTTTAACAACCCACTCCACTATTTAAGTGGGAGCTTGAGGCTTGGAGAGGGTTAGCGCCTCATTGTAAGAGCTTCTCTCTAGTGTTCAAGTGCTCAAGCTCCTAGTGCTCATCTTCCTCCTCAAACCCTAGCTCCATCTTGTAAGGAGGAAGAAGGATTGTGAGAGGTTGTTCTCCACCGAGAAGGAGAAAGACTTAGCTGGAGATTGTCGGGGCGTGATCCACCGAAGGATCAAGGGATCGTCCACCTCAAGGACATGCCGTGGAGTAGGAGTAAAAAATCTCCGAACCACGTAAACCGGTAACGTGTTAGCATTGTTGTTTTAAATTGTTAAGCTTCCGCTTGTGCTAATATTGTAGGAAGAATTGTGAATTGGAGTGACCGAGCTATTCATCCCCCCCCCCCCCCTCTAGCCTAACGCTAAAGGCCCAACAGAGCTAACCACTTCCAAGCCTCAAGCTCTCATTTAAATAGTGGAGAGAGCTGTTAAACAAACAACCCAACCTCGACATCAGTCGACTGCCCCAAGGGCGAATTCGACTGATGCCCAGCCAACGGCTACCCTAATGGCTCTATTTTTGAGCAGACCAGTCGGCTAGTGCTTGGACCAGTCGACTGATCTTTCTGTGAGTTTCCACTCTGCGCTAGCTGTCGACTGCTTTCTCTGGCACTCGACTGCCCATCTTACCAACTCACTCTGTAGTCTATCCTTCGCATATGCCTTGTAGTCCACTTCCTTGGCTTGTCCCTTGATGTTATCTTCCTTCGGCACTCGTCCCTCGGATGCACACACAAGCCCGCATCTTGCCTCTGTGCCATCCTTCGCGTATGCCTTTGAAGTTTACTTCCTCAGCTTGCCCTTGAAGTCCTCTTCCTTGGCCCTCGTCCCTCGGATGTTTCACTCCGTTACTCCATGTGTGATTCACAAAGTCCTACACGACTCAAGCACATATATCAAATCAACATGAAAACCTAATTTAATCATATTGACACACACATCAAAACTCATGATCTACCCGATCAACCTTGGGTTGATTGCACCATCAATCTTCTCCTTTTTGATGTGTGGCAATATGTTTAAGTTAGGTACTAAGATAACAATTGAAAATTAAAAGCATAGCAAATTAAGAAGCATAAACATGCATCCTCCCCCTTAACCTATGCCTTAACACATAATTTTCAATTTTAGCACAACCATAAAAAATTAAGTTAAAATCTAACTTAAATATTTCAATTCTCCCTCATTGACACCACCAAAAAGATTGCTCCGAACAATATTACCCTTTGGTATCAATTTGAGACCCCTTTTCGTTTTCTGAAAATCCCCAGATATCAGAAAATTCAGGTGCCAGTCGACTGGCCTCAGTGAAATGCCAAACCACTGAATGTTCAGTCGACTGCCCCAAGGGTCAGTGGACTGCCCCAAGGGTCAGTCGACTGATACATATCAGTCTGAAATTTTAGCCTTTTGAGCTGAAATTCAGAAATGCATAGAAAATTTGAAAAATTATGAAATTTTGCAAACATATTTCTTATAATGTTTTCTAATAGAAAAAATATATTTTCATGAAAAATCAAAATATATTTGACTTTTTGACCAAAACTCAAATTCTTTGAAAACATTCAATTTTGTATCAAACTTACATCCTAGTTTTGGAACCATGTGTTTTGCAAACCTATGCCATAGCAAATAAAACACAGAAATATTTTCAAATCATTTGAAATGTTCAACTATTATCTATGGGCAAGATGTCCATTAATTAAACATTTATTTTCCCCATAGTTGGTCTATTATCACTAATATGATATATCCAATAACTCATCAAAATGCCACAAGCATAAGTGAGTTATTTGTATCATCCTAACATCTCATATGCATAAATACAATCATAAATAAAAATAAAAAGAGATGTATTAAAGGTGTATCCTATTTATACCATTTTATCAAGAATTTCTACTTGGGCTAAAATACTCCCCCTTAATGTCTCAAGTTAACCAAATTTCAAAAATTTAGAATTTTAACAACATGGTTGACTCAACCCAAATCCTCTAATCCTTGAGGATTGACTTTGGTACTCAATAAAAGTGTTTCCTAATTGGGTTGACCAAATACTCCTTAGGGATCCATTTCTTACTTAGGGTTTTAGTTTTTGCTTGTCCTCTAACAAGTAGACAATTATAGGTTTTTCCATTGCTAGACATCTCAAAACCTAATCCCTCTTTCTTAAAACTTTCCCTTTAGCTCTCAATGATCATATCTAGTGTCTTTGAGCTAATTTCAAATTTTCTAAGGGCTTTAGTAAGACTATATACCTTTTCCCTTAAATTCTTATTTTCTTCTCCTAAACATGAGTCATTTGAAATAAAAGAAGAAACATGCACATCATCCTTAATTTTCATGGATTCTAATTTTTTCCTTTAGCATGCAAATTTCATTTTTTAAATCCTTAATCTTCTTTCTAGCCTTAAACAAATCATCATTAGTGCTAGAAATTATTTTTACAACAGTAAAAGTGGGTAAATTGTATACCTCCACTACAAAAATTTTTGGATTCAACAACACCCAATAGACAACGGTATTTTGAAAAACCGTTATCTTTTTTTTCATTTAACAACGGTTTTTTTCAAAAATCGTTATTGTTGAAAAAAATTTTACGGAAAAAGGCAACGGTTGTTAAAAAATCGTTATCTTATGTATGTCAAAGACAATGATTTTTTAAAAACTGATGTCTATTTACTTGGTTACGACAACTGACTTTAATTAACTATTGTCTATCTGTGTTGTTTACGTGATAGTACACAACAGAGCGCGAAAACGAAAACGCCGGTCATAAATATCACTCGCATGCCTTTTGTTTGCTTCATCGGTTGCCAAAAAGAAAAAGGGGCTAGGGTTTCGAGGTTTCAGGGGAGAGAGAGGGGGAAGGCGATGGGTTCTTCCTTCGACGATGCCTTCACCGGCGGCGACGATGAGGAGGTTTCGACGGCGAGGACTTCCTCTCGTCCTTTCTGCGAATCAGACGGAGAAGTGAGATCGTCGTTCTTGCTTCTTCGTCGCAGCAGGCGGAAGGAGAAGCGGCCTGGGTGGGAGAGGAGGGCGTGGAATGGGGCAAGGTATCTGTCGTTCTCTTCGACATGGACGACGTCTTTTGCAGCAGCGAAGAGCTTTCAAGGCTGGCGACGGTCAATGTGTTCACTGACATGGGCGTTCCGTGACCATCGATGACTTCGTTCCCTTCATGGGGACTGGTAGGCTTCTCCTTTTCTTGTTGATCTCCTTCGGAGCAAATTTGATGGTGTCAGGTTGTGATTGTTTCTTGTCGGTTGATCTGATTTCCTTGTTCCCACGATTTTTTGTATTAATCGAATGGTTTAGGCGAGGCCAATTTTCTTGGAGGTGTTGCCAGAGCGAAGGGAGTGAAAGGGTTCGATCCAGAGGCTGCTAAATGATGTTTTTTCGAAATTTACCTTACTAAGGTATTAACATATGATCATTCTACATTGCTTAAACCAGATATCTTAGATAATTATTGTAGGACCGGTGTCGTCGATAGAGGGGGAGGTGAATATTGACCGTTGAAAAATCTTTGAAAACTTCGTAAGACTTTCGTTCGTACTGGACTCCGAGCGTTAGTGCAGCGGAAAATAAAATAGAACGAATACAAGGACACAGCGGGATTTATTTACTTGGTTCCCAACCCCCCAGGGTTAGTACGTCCAAGGCCTATGTACTCGGCATAAGTCCACTATTGGTCTCCTTTCCGAAATTTCCGGAGGCGGAGAAAACCCATCTTACAGTGTAGAAGTACAATCAAAAGTATAGCAAAGTAAGTACAGAATAATAAATGCAAACTGAACAACTAGGGGTTGAAACTCGGCCGATCTGGACCTCCGAAGTGTCGCGCACTTCCTCTTGGAGCCTCCTGGTCGTAGAGCCTCGTCTTTAGCGCGTTGTCGTCGGTCAGAATACTCAGAATCACTCTCAGAAGTTGTGTATTGAAGCCTTGGGGGCATACCCCTTTTATAGTGCTCCTGGGGGCGCCTGATTCGCTGGGGCCACCTGACACATACCTTCAGATCGAAGAACCTTCATCCGCAGCTCGGTTAGCGCTTATCCCTTCTGAATCAGCCCTTGGAGCTGACTGGGTGCCCGGGACCTCTTGGACCCCTAGCTTGACTTGGTCTGCTGGTTTCGTGACTGATTTGCTTTGATTACCTCTTTGGCTTTGACCTTGGGCGCCCGGGACCTCCGGGGTGCCTAGCCCAGTGTGGTTTCGAAGCAGTCTTGCTCAACTGTTGTTTTGGCCTTTACCTTTGGCGTCCGGGACCTCCCGGGCGCCTAGCCTAAAAGCTTCCAACTCAAGATTGGGTTTTACTCTTTGATCTGGGCGCCCCCATCAATAAGGGCGCCTAGCTTGGCTGCTTTCCATCCTTTTGCCTACTTTATCTCCGGTTCTTGGTACCTGCAAGATACACAAACACAAAGCAAATATACATACAATGTTAGCCTTAAGGACTTGGTTCGGACTTCGGATTTCCACGGAACCCTAGGTTGAA
The DNA here is from genome assembly GCA_024364735.1 of Boesenbergia rotunda. Taxonomy (NCBI): domain Eukaryota; kingdom Viridiplantae; phylum Streptophyta; class Magnoliopsida; order Zingiberales; family Zingiberaceae; genus Boesenbergia; species Boesenbergia rotunda. Next base: position 29,137 of record JAGFNQ010005877.1, on the reverse strand, counting down.
CCGACGCAAGTTCTCACCTCCGAGAACGCGCCTTTCACCTACTCCTTTCCGGAGATGGTTGCCACCCCAGTCCTTCGGGTGGACTTTTGTTTAGCCTCCGATACTCCCAGATCTCGAGACGTCCGAACCCCGACCCGTCTCTACTTCTATCCTTAGTCATCGCTCAGCTAAGTTGCTCAATCCCTTGGACCAAGACTTCGTGCCCAAACCCTAAGTCCAGGACTTTGGTGCCCAACCCTCGGCCAGGTCTTCTTGCCCAGTCCTCGACCATGACTTAGTGCCCACCTTCCGAGCAGGTCTTCGGTGCCCAGTCCTCGACCATGACTTAGTGCCCACCTTTCGAGCAGGTCTTCGGTGCCCATCCCTTTGCCAGGACGTAGTGCCCAGTCCTCGACCAGGACTTCGTGCCTAGTGTACCTAGGACTTCTTCCACTTTGTTACTTCTCTCTTAACTCCCCTTTGTCTGTTTAATGTATCACTGACTTAAGTAAATTGTCAAACATTAAAACACTTAGAGGAGAACATCATTGATGCAACTTGCACCAACAATTATTTTGGATCTCGCATCAAAAAAATTAAATTTGTTTGTCTCATTGCAGTATGCGAAGGTGGAGGCAAGAATTGGATTTCCCGGAGCTCTTGAACTCATCAAGGAGGTAAATTATGCATGAATTTAAGCGTCAGTTGGCATCCGTTTATCATTTTTTTCGATTTTTTAAACATAACTAAATCAATTAAGCTATTGGTTTGATGTACTCGATGATAGTGCAAAAGAAGAGGACTTAAGGTTGCTGTTGGCTCTATTGCTGACAGGATCAAGGTTGATGCAAATCTGGCTGTTGCTTGTCTGCCTGTTTCTCTGTATGTAGCTCATGAATTCATTGTCTGTTTTGTTGGCTGTGATGATTTATACTATCTTATACATTGTGATGCTGGTTCTGTCCTGCCTAGAGTTAGTTTGCATATTTCTGAGGGATATACTTGAATTTCTTGCTACACTGCAAAGGCTTAATTTTGTGCACATTGTTGAATTTTGTGCACATTGTTGATTTTTAACACTGAAATGGTACCTTTCTATCTAATCACCACAAATGCCTATTAAATCACATGCTTTTTTATGTTCACTTTGTCCCAATATTTTCATTTAAAGTATGAATCTAGTTTGTGGTTTGTTCCAACATTTTAATCTAAGGCAAGAATTTAGTTTTTGTCTTCTTCCAGTATTTTCATCTAATGCAAAATCTAGTTTGTGTTTATTTCTTGATGCATCATCTTATGGTTTTTTTAATTGATGTTAGTTATTCGAATTCTTATAACTTTGGTGGGGAATTCTAGATTGGCAAAGGTATATGTTCACACTCTACCATCATTTTTTAATATCTAATGATTTTCTGAATTTTTTGTTCATCCCAAACTGGTACTTGTTTGAAATTTGAAGGTTATTGGTGGGAATTTGAAGGAACTGATTTATTACACTATAGGGTTCCTGCAGATAACGAAAGAACGGGTATTGCCTTAAATTATTGATTGTTATTTTTTGTTGCCAGAGTTTGGCATTGTTTTTTCCATCAGGGATCCCTTATTTAAGTTACTTTAAGCACACATGTAAAGATTTTGACAGAAGTATTTACACTTATAGGGACATAAATGATTTTTAGATGCTTCATGTCGATAGTTATTTATAAGTGAATTTCATTTGTAGTGTCTAGTTGGTTTTCTCTTTTTTGTAGGAACACAATTGGCTATTAGATGTAACCAATATGTTGCAGATGAGGATGATGCAACTTACAGCTGTCATGTATCAGGTACACAATTTTGAGCAAATGATATTTGACTCTTATCTTCCTTAATAGGAATGAGAGACAGTCCGTCCTTTTATATTTACTTGGCTTGTAGAGATTGTTAGAATTTTGTGCTTTAATTGGACAAGAAAACTTGCTTCTATAAGAACTATATCATCTTTTGTAGTGTTTGTGATTTTATTTAGTGTGTTTCTTAGACATGTTAAACAAAGGTTTAAAATTTGGAGTTGAAGTCGTGGAGTTTTAGATTTTGATTGGAACAGTATTGTTTTACTACCATATCAGTGTGTTTCAATTATGACTCTTGGTTTGATTACATAATGCTGGAGGTGAATGGTGGAAACAAGGATCTGGTGAGGGAGGTGTATGAAAGAGCAATAGTTAATCTGCCTCTAGCAGAGGAGAAGCGGTATTGGCAAAGATATATCAACTTATGGTATGCCATTTTAGCTTATTAGTGGGACAATGTGATTTTTCTTCAATACTAATAAATATCTACAACTTTTGTATTTGTTTGCAATTGTTTGGTTGTTTGATCCTTGACTTTTAATGTATTATAGGATAAACTACGCATTATATGAAGAACTGGATGTGCAAGACATGGACAGAACGAGGGAGGTTTACAGGTACGCATCGAGTTTGTTAAGATGAAATGCACAGTTCTTAAATAAGGCATAACTAGTCTCTCACCAATGTGTTAGATAGAATTGGTTATTTAGATAGTGCTATCCATGTTTGTGATTTTTATGATAAGTATATATGGGAATGGCTTCTAATAAATTTCATTCCATTATTATACCTTACCCTCCATTTTTCCTAAGTAAATGGCGGTAGGAATTTTTTTATTACTTTTTCTAAGTAAACAAGATGATACTTAATTGAATTTAATTCTTTTCATTATTATCTATCTCTTTACTAATGTTAATTGCTTTGTCTTCTTATTTGATTTCTCCAAGTGTCTTCTTAACAAAATACTGCTCTTAAACTTTTAATTTCATCCGTATTAGGTTTTTCATGTGATATTTTTTTAATCCTTGAGGATATAAAAAATTACTCAGTAGTTAAGTCATTACTTTTCCATATTTTTATCGCAACATTTATTATAGATGGCAACATTCTATGTTATACATTTTCTTACATATACTCTGTGCTTGATCCAGGGAATGCTTAAAGTTAATACCTCACAAGAAGTTTTCGTTTGCAAAGATTTGGCTCATGACAGCCCAATTTGAGATAAGGCAAAGGAAGCTAAAGGCTGCACGACAAATCTTGGGCAATGCCATTGGAATGGTGCCAAAGGATAAGGTATGATGCTGCATAGAAATGTATAGCCAATTTTGAAATGTTTGTGGTGGTCATTTATGTAAGTATGTTTATATATTTAATAGATATTAAGAAGTACATCGAAATTGAACTCCAACTCGGCAATGTAACTCGCTGCAGAACCTTGAATGAGAAGTATCTAGAGTGGGCTCCTGGAAACTGCTATGCGTGGTGTAAATATGCAGAGTTTGAGATGACTTTGAATGAAACTAAGCGTGCTCGAGCATTGTTTGAGCTTGCAATTGCTCAACCTGCAATGGACATGCCAGCGTTGCTCTGGAAGGTATAAAATGTGAATTTTGATTCAACTGTCTTCATCTGGTTGATTGCACTTGAATGATATTTTGATGGATAGAAAATTATGAAGCTATTGGGGATATTTTGATGATGTTTGAACTAATTTTGATGATGTTTGGATATGGTTCTTGATGTATATGATATTTTGATGATGTTATCTCAATTTGGACTAATACTGGGGATATCTTGATGTATGATATTTGCACAGTATGATGAATGATATTTGATGATATTTTGATGTATGATAGTTTGAAGTGTGTTTGCTCAATATTGTTTAATTATTTAAATAATTTATTTTTAAAATGACGTCAATTTATTTGTTGTAAATTGTTGGTTGCCTCAACCAAAAGACAACGATTTTTATTTGTTGTCAAACTATTGTTTAAATCACACACAAACAACGGTTTAATACTATTGTTAATCTGTTGTCGATTACATTAAAAAACAACGGTGAAAATTTATTGCTACACTGTTGTTATTGACTATAAACGATAACGGTTTGTAACTGTTGATGTTGAACACCTCTTTTAACAATATGGCCTATAACAACAGTGTTTTTAGCCTACGACAACGGTGAACGCCCGTGGTTAATAAGCATTTTTCTACTAGTGCCCACTTACAGAGACATCCGATTCCGAAGTTGAGCCTCCAACTTCACTTGAGCTCCCTTCATCTTCACTTGAGCTCTTTTCTTCTTTAAATTCGGATGACCTGGAAGCAATGTCGTCAATTCCCATTAATGCGAAATAGGATACATGATGTTCCTCCTCCGATGAGGATGAATCTGTTGGTGCAGACAGCACCCAAGTCGAACCTTGGTTTTGATAATGGTAAAGGATTCAAAAGTTAAGATGTTATGTTTATCTAACATGTTACTTGAGTGTGCAGATTGAAGTCCTAGCGAAGGACTGCTGGGCACCTAGCGAAGGACTGCTAGGTATCGAAACCTTAAGACCAGGCGAAGGGCTGCTGGGCACCTAGCAAAGGACTGCTAAGAGACTAAGACCTGGCGAAGGACTGCTGGGCACCTAGCGAAGGGCTGCTAGGAGTTGAAGACCTGGCGAAGGACTGTTGTGCACCAACCGAAGGACTGCTTGGAACTGAAGACTTGGCGAAGGACTGCTAGGCACCTGGCGAAGGACAGCTAGGCAAAAGTCCAACAGGAGGAGTCGGTTGACAACAGGTAAATTCTCCTGAGAGGAGTATGTGAGGACGCGTTCCCCGTCGAGGGAACAGTAGGCGTCGGTTCGACCTAGGGTTCCATTTTGGAGACCCAAAGTCAGAACCAAGACAGCTACGGCTGTAAAATTCACTAACATACTTGCTTTATCATGTTTGGTACTAACCCTGGATGCAGAGCCGAAGGAACGAGTTTCTGCAGCTCAGAACGCCCCAAAGGAGAGGGGCAGCAGCTGGGTTGGGCGCCCGGGAGGTCTCGGGCGCCCTAAGTCAAAGCCAAACAAGAGTTGAGCAAGAAAACGGTTCGGAAGCTCACTGGGCCAGGCGCCCCCAAGCTCCCGGGCGCCCCCGTGCTCCCAAGCGCCCCGGATGCCTCGGGTGCCCTGGGTCCAAGCCAACGAAGCAGATAGAGTTCAAGTCGGCGAGAAGCCAGCAGTCTGAGTCAACCCGGGTGCCCCCTGCGTCCCGGGCGCCCCCGTCAAACCCTGAGCCCGATCCTGGAGGGATAAGGGCTGACCGAGTTGCGGATGAGGGTTTGCGGATCGGGAGACACGTGGAGGGTCGTCCCGGGCGCCCCCAACGTCCCGGGCACCCCCAGGTGCACTATATAAGGGGCTCGACCCCCAAGGCTTTAGTACACTGTTTTCCAACGCCTCAATACTCTTCGCTCAAGCGCTTTGCTTCGGAAACTTCTGATCTCGAGGTTCTAGCGCCGACGACGACCCTACGCACCGAAGAACGATACACACCGGGCGTCGGTAACGAAGAGTTAGATTTTAATTGTATTTTTACTGCACTACTACTGTACTAATTCATGTAATAACTTGCGCGATTATAGTATTGCCCGCAGTAAACGGTCAAGGACCGTGGGCCTTGGAGTAGGAGCCGACCGCGATTCCGAACCAAGTAAAAAATCTTGTGTTCACGTTTGTGTTTATTTATTTTCGCTGCGTAATTCTCTCAATCTAATCCGAAACGGTTTTACGATATTCACCCCCCCTCTATCGTATTCTATCGATCCAATAAGTGGTATCAGAGCAGGGAAGCTGAAATTTGGTGCAACCACCAATTTGAGAATTTTTCGAATTTTCTTCGAATTGGTTTTATTTTTTTTTTGAAGTTTATCATAAATCGAGGTTGGTGCAACACCACTCGATAAAATTGTTTTATCTTCTTCCCGCACTACTAATCCAAGACCAAGTCTTGACGTTTTTTTCTCTCTCTCTTTCTTTTTCAGATAATTCTTAAATGGCCATGCAAGAGGACTTCAGTACTGCCAGACCACCGCTCTTTATTGGGGAGGATTTCTTCTACTGGAAGAGTCGGATGGAAGCCCACCTGAAAACGCAGGTGGACATGTGGATAATAATCTAGTCTGGTCTGGACATACCTAAAAATGCTGACGGAGTGCCACAATCCTACACCGAATGGGATACCTCCCTCAAAAGAAAATTTGAAGCTGACGCCAAAGCAACTCAAACACTTCAATGTGCCATAACGAAAGAGGAGCTGAACCGGGTGGGTCCATTCAACAGCACAAAGGAACTCTAGGGTAAGCTAATTGAATTACACGAAGGAATCTCCGACACCCGAATCAGCAAGAGGGACCTACTACTGAACAAGCTATATACCATCAAGATGAACGACAGCGAATCTGCAGCTCAGCTCCACGCCAGAATTCAGGAGCTGATGAACGGTCTACACACCATCGGTCACAAGGTAGAGAATCGTAACCTGATTAGGTATGCTCTTAATGCCTTCCCTAGAAATACTTTGTAGGCATCCATGGTAGATGCGTACAAAGTTTCAAGGGATCTTTCTAAAATCAAGTTAGATGAACTGTTTTCTGAATTAGAATTGCATGAGCAGACTAACTGCACCCTGACCGAGAAAGGCATCGCATTTGTTACAGGTAAAACTGGAAAGGTAACTAAGAAGAAGCCTCAACCTTTACCCAAGTCTCATTCAGACTCAGACTCAGAAGACAGCGAAGGAAATCGACCTAAACTGGTTCGGCTAGCTCGAGACTACTACAAAGAACTAAAAAATCAGACCAACAAAAGGAAAGCCAGCCGAAGAAAAGAAGAACCAGCTGAACCTTCAAATGAGAAGAACAAACCGAATGTGACCTGTTACGAATGCAAAAAAGAAGGGTCACTACAAGACTGAATACCCTAACCTGAAGGAAACAAAGAAGACAAGAAAGAAGAAAGCACTTCAGGCAACATGGGACGAATCCTCCTCCGAAGAAGAAGAAGAGGTCCCACAGTCGAACCTACTCGCACTAACCTCCTCAGAAGAAATCGAGGCCGAGTCAGAATCGAAACCGGACGACGGCAGACTCACGTTTTCAGAGGATGGTGAAATCACTGTAAGTGGTTTTTCTAGAAATCAGTTAAACGAATTAATTGCCTATCTTTCTCGAGACTTGGCGAAAGCCAAACTCCGAGTCGAATCTCTCCGACAGGAAGTAAAAATCCTGAAAGAGGGAGCTGACTCTGGATCCTTAACTGAGAATGTTCAAGAAGGAACCTCTACTCAAGTTGAAAAACTTGAGAAAGAGAACTCCTCCTTGAAAACTCAAGTCAACGACCTCAGAATAGCCTTAGAACGATTCACTTCTGGTTCCAAGGGTCTTGACATGATCCTTGGAAAATAGAAGTCGGTTCTAAATCGATCCGGATTAGGCTATAGAACCAAGTCTAGACAAAGATCATACTATGCTGTACTGAACCAGTCTAGACCTAAAATTCAGGCATGGGTACCCAAACTGTGCCTGAATAAAAAACTGGATCAAATCAGTATTGGAACCCCAAGGACAAGATTCACATCTTGCCAAACCATTATCGTGGCTTTAGTCCAGGGGGAGCCAAATTAAAAATAATATTCATAGTTAGATAAATTTTTATTCTTGTTTTTAAATTGCATGATTGCTTGTTTATTTAATTTCTGTAATTTTCTATGGTTAGACATAGGATTGGTTAGTTTAAGGACTGAACCAATTTAACTGAAATTTGAACAACATAGTATTGGGTGGCGGTGAGATGATAGTACGTTAGGGAAGCCTCTTCTAATAAGGTCAAGTATACTCTACTTGGTCTCTTTAGACTGGTGAAACTAGCCGAAGCTACCGATCCAAGACCCAAACTAGTTAGACCAAAATTTTTAAAAAAAATAATTTTGAAAATGAAACTTCATTAAAAAGCTTTGTCAAGGAAAGGATTGATGATCCAATAAGGCTACGGCCAAAGAATGCCTAGTGCCTCGCCAAGACCTAGAAGCCAATTTTTAAAATTCAAATTCAAATTATTCTTTGTCAAATTCAAATCTAACATAAATTTTCAGTTAATTGTAGATTCAAACATCTTTTTAAAATAAACTCAAAATCAACTATTTTCAAAATTAATTTAAGTTTTTCAAAATAAATCATAATTTTTCAAAATAATACTATCTAATCAAAACCTGTCTCACAAAAACCCTTAAGGCTAACGTGATTGACAAATCTAGATCGGGTGAGACAGACTAGGTTGTGAAAATCAATTTAGGTTATTCCTGATTCTAATTGGATCCAAATCAACAAAACTCTTTATGTGTAGGAACATAAAGATTTGGACCAATGGATGTTGGATAGCGGGTGCTCCAGACACATGGTTGGGGATAAATTGAAATTCACCAAACTCAAGTTCAAAAACCTAGGCTCAGTAGCATTTGGCAACAATGCTACACTCAAGGTGATTGGGTCAGGTAACATTGAACTTAAATCTGACTTTGTTATTAAGAAGGTTCTTTTGGTTGAAGATTTTAAATTTAACTTGCTTAGCATAAGTCAATTGTGCGATATTGGTTATGTAGTTACCTTTACCAACTCTAACTGTCTGATTAGAAACTTGCAAGACTCAGAAATCATGTTTAAGGGCACTAGGAAAAATAATGTTTACACTATAAACCTACCACTAGTACCTAAATGCATGTTAACTAAGTTAGAACAATTAAACCTCTGGCATAGGAGATTAAGTCACACTAATTTGAGAATAATTTCAAAAATCACCCAACTTGGCATAATTAAAGGTATCCCTAAAATTAAAAATCATGAAAACTTAAGATGTGAATCAGTGAATCATGTAATCAAGGTAAACAAACTAGATCTAATCACAAACTTATTCAGTCTGATCTAACTCAAACCATACTTGAGCTCCTACATCTTGACCTATTTGATTCACATGGAGCCAAGTCACTAAGCAGAAACCAGTACTGCTTAGTAATAATTGATGATTACTCTAGGTTTACATGGGTTTAGGGGTGTCAATTCGGGTGGGTCGTGTCGGGTTTGGGTCGGGTTGGGAAAATAAAAAATTTAACTCCCAATTCGAACCTGACCCGAACCCGATTTCAACCCGAAACCCCCGAACCCGAACACGAACCCGACCAACCCGACCCGACCCGAATAACCCGAAAAAACCAATTCAAAACGTCTTTTTTCGCCATTTTCCCTATAATTCTTCACTTTTATCTCAATACTTCATCATGATCATCCTATATTGATATTAATATACATAAAAATATCATAATTTTCAAAATAAAATTTTATTTAACCCTAAAAAATCCACAAAATATTAAATTTGGGTCAACCCGACCCGAACCCAACCAGAAGCCGACCCGAAAATTTTCAACCCAAAACCCCCCAACCCGAACCCGACCCGAACCCAAAAATTTTCAACCCGAACCCGATTTTTTTCGAGTCGATTCGGGTTGGGTCGTCGGGTCGTGTTGATTTTTGGCACCCCTACCTGGGTTAGGTTTCTAAAGTCCAAAGATGAAAGCCTAAACCTATTTAGTGATTTTTGTAAGTTAATTGAAAATCAAAACGATACCATAATCAAAAGACTTAGGAGTGACCATGGGGAAGAGTTTGAAAATCAACGATTCAAGGAATTTTGTAAGGTAAATGGGTATATACACGAATTTTCATGTCCTAGAACCCCCCCAATAAAATGGGATAGTTGAAAGGAAAAATAGAACCCTACAGGAAGCCGCTAGGGCTATGCTCAATGAATTTAATCTAGCTAACCAATATTGGGCAAAAGCAATTAGTACGGCTTGCTACATCCAAAATAGGGTACTAATTAACAAACGACACAATAAAACACCCTATGAATTATACTACCATAGACTACCAAACATACATTACCTAAGGGTCTTTAAGTGCAAAGTCCATATCCTAAACACCAAGGACTATCTAGGTAAATTCCAGTCTAGGTCAACCCCAGGCATCTTCTTAGGATATTCAACAACAAGTAGAGCCTATAGGGTTTACAATAAACAAACCAAGTAAATTGAAGAAACAAAAAATCTGATATTTGATGAAGAAATTAACTCAAAATCTGATAATCCAGATCTAAATTCATCAAATACTGATCAAGAAGAAAATGAACATACTACTGAACCTTTAATTGAACCCCTAAATGAACTAAATATTGAACCAACCATTGAGACAATTGAACCAGCAATTGAACCAACCCAAGTAGTTGAACCAATCACTGAACCAAACCGACCAGCCGGACCTCAGGCTGAACCAAGTTCAAGAAAAACTAAGAAACCCATACTAAGTCACCCAACTGATCAATTGTGGGTGATCCAACCTTAGGAGTCAGAACTAGGTCCGCCTATAGGAACCTTAGTTAGATTGCAATGATTTCAAAAGATGAACCTAAAACCATAGATGAAGTCTTACCTGATCCTGATTGGATCATAGCAATGCAAGAAGAGTTAGCCCAGTTTGAGAGGAACCAAGTCTGGGAACTAGTACCTAAACCTGAGGGCAAATCCATTATTGATACTAAGTGGGTTTTTAGGAACAAGCTAAATGATCATGGAGAAACAGTGAGAAACAAAGTCCGATTAGTAGCCAAAGGGTTCAGTCAAGTAGAAGGGTTAGATTATGACGAAACCTATGCCCCAGTACCTAGACTTGAGTCCATTAGGATGTTGTTAGCCTTTGCATCCCATAAAAGATTTAAACTCTATCAAATGGATGTAAAGTCAGCTTTTCTAAATGGATTTATTAAGGAAGAAGTTTATGTAGGACAACCCCCTGGCTTTGAGGACTTAGAAAGACCTGACCACGTTTATAAACTCACTGAAGCACTTTATGAACTAAAACAAGCACCTAGGGCCTGGTATGAACGTTTATCAACCTACCTAACCTCTAAAGAATTTAAACAAGGACAAATTGACTCAATCTTATTTATTAAGGCTTTAGGAAAAGAAATTTTTATTGCCCAAATCTATGTCGATGACATAATCTTTGGGTCCACCAACTCAAATTTCTTAAAAGAATTTGTTAAAATTATGGAAAATGAATTTGAAATGAGCTTAGTTCGTGAGCTCAACTTCTTTCTAGGATTACAAATTAAACAAACTAGGGATGGAAACTATGCCCATCAATCCAAATATGCTAAGGAATTAATAAAGAAATTCAAAATGGATAACTCTAAAAGCATAAGTTCCCTCATGGCTACAAATGTAAAAATAGATAGTAACCCTGATGGTAAACCAGTAGACCTTAAACTCTATAGAAGTATGATCGGAAGTATACTGTACCTTACAGCCAACAGACCAGATATCCTTTTTGCTGTAGGAATGTGTGCTAGATACCAAACCTGTGCTAAGGAAACACACTTAGCAACCCTAAAAAGAATACTAAGATATGTTAAGTGCACCCTAAATGTAGGGATTTGGTATCCTAGGACCTCAACCTTTGACTTGTCAGGATACTCGGATTCTGACTACGCTGGTTGTAAATTAGATAGAAAGAGCACAAGTGGAAGCTGCCAACTGTTAGGAAATAGTCTAGTAAGTTGGTGCAGCAGAAAACAACACTGTGTAGCTCTATCCACAACTGAAGCTGAGTATGTAGCTTTAGGAGAGTGTGTAGCACAACTCTTATGGATGATGCACACTCTCAAAGACTTCCAGCTTAACTACAATCAAACTCAAGGTCTACATTGATAAAGCTCAATTAATCTAACTAAGAATCCAATCCAACATCCAGAACTAAACACATAGAAGTCAAACACCACTTTGTAAGAGATCATGTAGCCAGGG
>JAGFNQ010005877.1:0-15658 GCA_024364735.1 Boesenbergia rotunda | reverse complement strand
CATATTATTTTCATGAAATCTCATTTAAGAAACTCTATAGGAAACCATTTTCCTATTAATTTTGGAGACAACAATATGTAAGAGCATCACCTCTTCAAACATATTTTATTCATGGATTTAATTAATTACAACAAATTGTTTTCTAAGGGTGGCTCCCCGAGGCTCAGATACCCAAAGAAAAGTAATGTGTTGTAAATCCAATTGGACGGCTCCCCGAGGCTCAATCCAATCAAACATGACAATTTCAATTAAAAAATTAGGAAATTAAATTACAACAACTAACTTTAAATTGGACGGCTCCCCGAGGCTCAATCCAAAATAAAGAATTTTGTTGTCAATTTAAAAACCAATTCAAATTTAATTGTCAATTAACTGTCCATGAATTTGTCTAGACTTTCTTAAAAGAAAGTGCCCAAAATTACGAGATTTCGAAAATTGATTTTCAGAATAATTGTAAGTTTCTGGTACAAAGGAAACTTACATATTTCCAAAATTAAAAAATTTCTAAAATAGAAAAATTTCCAAAATTGGAAAGTTTCCAAAGATGGGAAGTTTCAAAATTATTATAAAATTTCAGAAAATAGAAAATTTCAAACGTTTGCGAAATTTCATGAGGATTTCCAAACTTTGAAATTCCTAAATCTAAAATTTATTATAATTTGAAAGTTACCATAATTGAAAATTTTTTCCGAAATTGAGATCATGACAAAGTTTTCCACAAAACAATTATTTGATTAAGTCGAACACTAACCGGCTCTGATACCACTGTTGGGACCGGGTGCATGTCGACAAAGATACGAGTTCGTAAAATTTAAAATTTTTACGTGCAGCGGAAGAGTTTGCATAAAATAATTTCCTAAATTATTTTAACTTCGTATCTAGCATGCAACCTTATAGTGTATCGACATAATCATAAAATAAAAGTTTGCGAAAAAGTAAACTAATTTACTTTTGTACCTTGCGTAACTCGAAGAAAGGGACGAGATCCAACCGTAGCGTCCCTTGGAAGCTTCGCCTCTATTCGCGTCCACGCCGAGTTCTCTTCGGGATGACTTCGCAAAGTCATGAGTTTTGTGCCGACTGGAACTACTAGATTCTTGGAAGGCACAACTAAGAAGATCAAGAGAGGAGTTAGGAAACTAACCACCAAGAACGGAATCGAATTCCGAGAGAGAGGGAGATGTGATCCACTTCTTCTTCTTCTTGGTTGGTTTCTTCTTCTCCTTGTTTGCTCACGCCAACCTCTAGGAGAGGTGTGATTTGCGCCGACCCTAGATAGGAAGAAGGTGGCCGGCCTTAGGTGGAAGAAGGTGGCCGGCCCTAGGTCTTCTAGTGGGTGCCGGCCCTAATGGGAAGGAGAAAAGGAGAATGGAAGAGAGAGAAGGAGAGCTCCAATAATAATCTCTTGATTACTCAATTGGAATTAAGGGCTAGCCTTTGGTTCCTTTATATAGTAGCAACTCCTTTGCTAAGTCTCCCTCTAAACCGAATTAACGGAATTAGTTATAAGAAATTTATCTTATAAATTTTCTTATTGCTTATTCCTTTTAAGCCTAGTCTTATTATAAACAATTCATAATAAAACAAATTAGTTATCATAAGAGATTTATCCTATAAATTCTCTTATGAATTTTATTATAACTAACTTTATAATAAAACTAATTATTTATCATAAGAAATTTATCCGATAAATTCTTATGAATTAATTCCGTTTAAACCAAGTCTTTATTATAAACTAATTTATAATAAAAACTAATTTTTCTTCTCTTTAAATTATGGAATAAATTTTATAAGAAATTTATAAACTTTCTTATCATGGATAAATCAATTCATAATTGATTTTATAAAATTAAAATGAACCAACTCATGGATAATTTTAATCTTCCATAAAAGAATAAATTTCTATAAATTTTATTATATAAATTTCTTTATACAAATTTATTTATCCATAATTTATAAAATAAATCGCGCTATATTTATTTTATTAACTAAACCAATTAAATTGGTTTTCTCCTTTTATTTGGCCGGCCACCAAAGAGGGGTTAACACCCTCTTTGGTCGGCCAAACCCAACCCGGACCGCCGCGAATCAAACTCATTTAATTCGCCCGAAAAGCCTTCAAAAGACTTAGCCATTTTTAGCTTCCATTGCGCCTCTGACTAACTCAGATTCGACTTATTTCTCTTGATCGGAAAATCAAATTTTTAACTCGTTTTAAATCCCTCGAATTACTCGTAGTGCGTGTGACTAAATAGGCTTTCGATTTATGTTGGCCGTCTATAATTAACTAATTATAGAACGATCATGAGTGGCACCTAGTAGTACATTATAATCCTCAATTAATCGAAAGATCAACGGTTTGACCTCAGAAATTATTCTGAAACCCATCAGCAGCTCTAATGAATCGTGCCCCATTCCCTTCACCACCTTATACCCACTTGGTTCAGGACACGGTCAATGGTGTCAGTCCCCACTAGGCTGACTACGTCACACCTAGCCCAAGTAATGTCTTACTCGTCCTTTGGATTTCTAATTACTCTCATGTATTTTAGAGACTCTCACTCTAAACATGATATGCTCTGGCCAGAGGCTTTGAGTAACAATCCGACGATAGGCCTGGGTATACATCTCCTCGCAAGGAGTGGTGAATCCTTTGTAGGTTGTTCAAACATCTTCGGGCACTTCGGCTTATACCCGATCATCCTGGGTCCACACCTCCTTGGAGATGCTTGCTTAAGATGTCAAAGTATAAGTCTCCATGACCAAGATGACTTGAACACCGCAAGTCAAAGGAACATCGCACTTAAGCTGCAGTAAGATCTTCATTGACATATCTACATGTAGATTCCCATATGAAGTCTTACAGCTAGTCACTCCAATGAACTAGTTCCCTTAACTAGCATCCATGTTTATCTCCGGACATCCCAATGTCACCAGCCAGTGAGAATCAGCTGATTAGAGAATAACCCATGCTAGTCTCAACAGAATTGATAATGTCCGTATTCATCAATTCATCGACTAGGGATATTTCCAACACTTCACATTTGCACATTTAGAGATAATCACTAGTTGTGATCCCATCATAAATTCTCTTATGCTGTGAGTTGTATTGCGGACATTCAGTAGATGAGTTTAAGATCCCAATCAAATACACAAGCATGTATACTCAAATAGTGAATTATCATTTATTAAAATAAATGTTTTACAATCATAAGACGATTGCCTTAGGACACTTCTCTCATATCACTAACACAAATTGCACTGTCAGACGCTCTGATCACGTCTGAACATATCTGATTCGCTGCTGTTTGCCTCTGATATTTGATTTACTGGTTGATTCACTGCTCTAACAGTCTGATTAAGCTGCAGGTGACAGGGGAGGATTCAAACACTCAAGGAGGGTCAAAGAAGAGCTTTCCTTGGAGCAGGTTTGTCCGTTTTTCCATCTCAGGTTGCAACGGCCGAGCTGCAGACTGGAGCTGAGACTGGGGCTTGGCTGAGGGAAGCTTAGGAAGTCCAGGGATAGCTCAGTGGTAGCTGGCATTGGCAGATGTGTAGCTGGGAGCTGTAGGGATGGTGTCATCTGAGGCTTGGTGGAGAAACAAAAGGGAGAAGACTTCGGCTGAAGTAAAAAGGAAGTGTTCGGCAGTTTCAGTGTTGAGTTTGCTGAAGTTCTTGCTGTGCCTTGTGTTTCTCCACTACTTGCTTGCTGTGTTCCTGAAGTCTTCATCACTTTGAGCAAGCAACCGCAATCGAGAAGCAACCAACTCTTACGTAGTGCTGGGAGGAAAGAACAAGGAGCTTGGAGTCCGACAGTGAGAAGACACGAAGGAGGGAGTCCTTGCGTGAGATCGTCGCTGGGTGGAGCTCAGGATAAGCTCGCTGTGTTCTTGTCCTTGCTAAGTGTTTGAGTAAGAGTTTTCTCTGTGTTTCATTAAGCTTAACTCTATATCCTTGTTTGAAACGCTGTGGAGAGGTTTCTCCACCGAGAAGGAGGTTGCGTTATATCCGGTGAACACCGGGGCTTGATCTGCCGACGATCAAGGGATCGCCCACCTTAAGGGCACGCCAAGGAGTAGGGGCAAGTTATCCCTGAACCTTGTAAACCCTTTTGTTAGCGACCTTGGTAGTTGTTCTTGCTTGCTTGCTTTCATTTCTGTTTTGTTACTGCACTGTTTCTTTTCTTTTGCTTCTTCCGCTGTGAGATCAAAGTATGCGAAGCCATGTACAGAGCCCCAAGCTCTGATACCACTTGTTGGAACTCGGATGGCGCCGACTTCCTCATCAAGTAAAAGAAGCAACTGATACCACTTGTTATTCCATCTTCTTCCGCTGTTTCTTTTGCTTCTCCACCACCCGACCTCCATTCTTTGATGGTGCCGACTTTCAATATTGGAGATCAAAGATGGAATATTATTTGAAGATGGGCATCCATACTTGGTTCGCGGTGAAGGAGGGATTCACCCCTCCTAATGATGATGAAGGAAAAGAACTTGAGTCATGGAGGTGGACTGCCTAACAAACACGAAAAAGTGAAGCCGACGCGAAGGCGGTTGTCACTCTACAATGTGGCATGAACAAAGACCAACTCATCAAGGTTGGTCCTTTCACAAGTGCAGAGGACTTGTGGAACAAATTCATTGAGCTCCACGAGGGTACCCGAGATTCTAGAATCGCTAAGAGGGACTTGTTCCTCAATCAACTCCAAAATCTCACCATGAAGGAAAATGAAACGGTAAGTGAGCTCCATAGCCGGTTCAAGGAAGTCCTCAATGGGCTTCATTCGATTGAAGAAAAGGTACAGAATCGCGACCTTGTGAGGTATGTCTTGAAAGCATTTCCAAGGAATGCTTTGTGGTCATCCATGGTGGATGCCTACAAAGTATCTAAGGATCTATCTATTGTAAAGTTAGATGATTTATTTTGTGAGATGGAATTGCATGAAATGGCTAACAAAGGCCCCAAGGAGAAGGGGATTGCCTTAGTTGCAGGGGACCGAACCTACAAGAAGAAGAAGGAGAAGAAAAAGGAGAAGGAAGTCTCTTCATCTTCATCCTCTTCCGAATCCGAGTCCGATTCCGAGGAAGATGGCAGCAGCTCTTCTTCCTCCGAGATGACGAACTTTGTGCGAAGAATGATGCGAAGGGATCGACGCTTCAAGGGTAGAGGTAACTCTAGTGAAGTTAAACTTGATAAGACTAATGCATCTTGCTTTGAGTGTGGTAGGAAAGAGCATTTCAAGAATGAATGTCCAAAACTTAAGAAGAAGGAGGAGAGATCCAAAAAGAAACAAGAAAAATTCAAGAAGAAGAAGAAGGCTTGGAAGGCCTCTTGGGATGACTCCTCCTCAAGCTCATCCGATGAAGAGAAGGAGGAGAAGAGCACAAGGAACGTGGCACTCATGGCTCTTGGAGAGGAAAGCAGTGATGAATCTTCAAGTTCCTCAAACGCGGCTTCATCATCTTCGGATGATGAAGAGGTAACTTCTCCCTAGCTTGAAAAATGTTATAGAGCAATTGCATGCTTAACTAATATGTTGAAAAAGTCAAAGAATAAGGTTAAGGCATTGCAATTAGAAATTGATCAATTGAAAGTTTCTAGGGATGATAACATTGATGATTTGCATGTTGAACTATTAGAAGACGAAATTAAATCTTTGAAACATGAGGTTGAAAAGTTGAAATCCTCTAAGGTTGAGGAATTCAATGATTTGCATGATGAATTGCTAGTAGAGGAAAACCAATCATTGAAGAGTGAAGTTGAGAAGCTCAAGAATATTCTTGGGAAGTTCTCAACTAGCTCTAAGACCCTAGACATGATTTTGAATGCTCAAAGGGCAGTCTACAATAGGGTCGGTATTGGTTACCGCCCTAAAGAACCCTCATTTGTGTCTTTGATGTCTAGGACTGATATGAGACAATCTAGGACACCCAAGGTTCAAAAGAAAGTTGTCAAGGCATGGGTGCCTAAGTCATACTTAGTTGATGCTTTAGGTCCCAAGGTTTGGGTACCTAAAACTTCTATTTTTCGAATTGTGTAGGTTATGATTGAGGGGGAGCATCTATCAACTTGGTTCGTTGATAGTGGATGCTCCAAACACATGACCGGGGATAGATCATTGTTTACCACACTTCACAAGAAAAGTAGAGGTAATGTATCATTTGGTAACAATGGTAGTCTTAAGGTTATAGGAGTAGGAGACATTCAAATATCCGAATGTCTTAGAATCTCAAATGTCCTTCTAGTCAAGGGGATGAAATTTAATCTCCTAAGTGTCAGTCAATTGTGTGACACGGGTTACACAATTGATTTCCAACCAAGTCAATGTCTAGTTAGACAACATGACACCTTGGACACGATACTAGTAGGAACAAGAGTAGACAATATTTATCAAGTATCATTTAAAAGTGCTACTAATGTATCTGCTAAGTGTTTCATGTCAAAAGAAGAAGAGTCCACCCTTTGGCACCGGAGGCTAGCACATGTTAACATGAAGAACATCCGGAAGTTGGCCAACAAGAGACTAGTCTGAGGCTTACCAAGCATCAAGTATGAAAAAGACAAACTTTGTGATGCATGTCAAATGGGTAAGCCAACAAAATCTGCACATAAAGGTAAAAGCGTTGTAAGTACTTCTACAGCTTTAGATTTACTTCACATGGATCTATTTGATTGTAGTACCATCATATCTTTGAATGGAAGTAGGTATTGCTTTGTGATCATTGATGATTTCACTAGATACACATGGACCTACTTTTTGAAATATAAGGACCAAACCTTAGATGTTTTTATTTCTTTTTGTAGGAGGGTAGAAAATGAAAAATCATCAACCATTAAGACAATTAGAAGTGATCATGGAGGTGAATTTCAAAATCAAAGGTTTTTAGAATTTTGTCAAAATAGAGGTTATAGACATGAGTTCTTTACTCCTAGAACACCACAACAAAATGGTGTTGTAGAGAGGAAGAACCGTGTACTTCAAGAGGCTGCACGAAGCATGCTTAATGAGTACTCACTCCCGAGTCACTTATGGGCTGAAGCTGTAAATACAGCTTGCTATGTGCAAAACCGAGTCCTCATCCATAGGTTTTTAGGAAAGACTCCCCATGAACTTTGGTTTGGGAAACCACCTACGGTTAGACACCTTCGGGTGTTTGGTTGTAAGGTGTTCATTCTAAACACCAAGGATCATCTTGGAAAGTTCACGGCAAAGGCTGATGAAGGGATACTAGTCGGGTACTCCCTCGTTAGCAAAGCCTATCGAGTCTACAACAAGAAGTCTAGACTGGTTGAAGAATCTTCTGGCGTTGTCTTTGAAGAAATTCCAAAAGTCAATGGTCAACCAGAAGATGAAGTCCAATTCGAACTTAGGAGACTAAGTTTGAATGAGAGTCCAAATGCTGTTGATGGTAATGAATCCGATGACGGTGAGCCTAGACAATCCATAGATCAGCTGGATCCTGAGGCTGACCTTGTGTCTGGTGAACATATTCAAGAAGCACCACCAACACCAAGGCAAACTAGATTAGCCACCAGTCATCCCCAAGATCATATTGTTGGAGACATCCATCATGGGGTTAGGACTAGATCATTCTTCCGGAATGAGGCTAATGAAGTTGCCCTAATTTCTGAAATTGAACCTAGGAAAATTGATGAAGCATTAAATGATCCCGATTGGATTATTGCAATGCAAGATGAACTAGGTCAATTTGAAAGAAGCCAAGTTTGGGACTTACTCCCTAGACCCAAGAAGACCACCATTTTTGGAACCAAATGGGTCTTCAAGAACAAATTGAACCATAAGGGAGAAATCATTAGAAACAAGGTACGCTTAGTAGCCAAGGGCTATAGTCAAGTTGAAGGCCTTAATTATGATGAGACCTATGCTCCCGTGGCACGATTAGAGTCCATCCGATTGATGCTCGCATTTGCAGCACATCATGGCTTCAAATTATATCAAATGGATGTCAAATCGGTCTTTCTAAATGGTTTGATTAAAGAAGAGGTCTATGTCGAACAACCTGTTGGATCGAGAGAACCGATAGAGGGGGTGAATATCAGAAATCGTTCGGATTTAAGATTAGAGCAGTTACGCAGCAGAATAAAACAATCAAACGCAAACACAGTAATTTTTTACTTGGTTCGGAGCCTAGGTCGACTCCTACTCCAAGGCCCACGGTCGTTGATCGTTTACTTTGGGCAATTCTATATGAGGCGCAATAATAGTTTACAAAGATTGATTTACAAATACATCACAGTAAACTTAACAATTAAAAAGAGGCTCTTCTTTTACCGACGTCCGATGTAGGTTGTCTTTTTCGGAGCAGTGGGACGTCGTCGGCTCGAGTTGGGAGGTTTCCGGAGCGAGGCGCGAGAGCAGAAGAGCGTTGAAGCGTTGATTGAAAGTGTTGCTCAGCCTTGGGGTTGAGGGCCCTTTATATAGGGCCTGGGGGCGCCCGGGACGTCGGGGGCGCCCCCCCACGTGGCGGTCGATCCGTCTCCAGCTCGGTCAACATCTGATCCCTTCAAAATCGAGATCAAGTTTGACCGGGGCGCCCGCATTGACCGGGTCAAGCCTTCATCCTCTTGGCTTCGCGAGGGTGTGCTTCGACAGCTGGCACTGGGGGCGCCCGCGACAGGCGGGGCGCCCGGAGCATCCGGGGCGCCCCGACATATAACTGTCGAGGCGTGTTTTCGCTGCTGTTGACTTAGGTTGACCTTGGGGGCGCCTGGAACATCCGGGGCGCCCTGCTCAGCTTCTGCCTCACTCCTTTGAGGCTCTCTGAGCTGCAGATACTCAGTCCTTCGGTCCTGCATCCAGGGTTAGTCCAATAAGCAGTATTATATTATTATTTTATACAACCTTAGCTGTCTTGGTTCTGACTTTGGGTCTCCAAAATGAAACCCTAGGTCGAACCGACGCCTACTATTCCCTCAACGGGGAACGCGTCCTCACCTACTCCTCTCGGGAGAATGTACCTGATGCCAACCGCTCCTTTGGTTGGAATTTTGCCTGGCGGTCCTTTGCCAGGTCTTAGATACCGAGCTATCCTTCGCCCAGTGCCTAGCATTCCTTCGCTAGGGCTTCAGTCCCAAGCTATCCTTCGCCTGGCGCCTAGCAGTCCTTCGCTAGGGCTTTTCACCCTGGCATTCCTTCGCCAGTGCCTAGCAGTCCTTCGCTAGGACTTTTCACTCTGGCATTCCTTCGCCAGTGCCTAGCAGTCCTTTGCTAGGGCTTTTTACTCTGCACACTCAAGTGACATGTTAGATAACAAGTAAGACTTAACTTTTGAACCCTGTTGCCATTATCAAAACACAGGTTTGACTTTGGTACTTTCTGCACCAACAATCTCCCCCTTTTTGATTTATGGCAACCCTAGTTCAAAAAGTTAAGTTTAATCAACAGCATAAAAATTTGTTCCCTCCCCTGGAGGGAATCTCCTCCTAGATTTTTCAAAATTTCATGGGATTCTAAGTTTTAAAAAACTTTACTTAGAATGATTTTGCACTTTGAAAACTTATGTTTAGGTACTTTGGAAATCTTTTGATAACTTAAGTTTTAAAAGTACATAGAGGAGTTTTTGAAAGCATGAGTTTAGAGTACTTACAAAAAATTTGAAGCCTTAAGTTTAAAGTACTCAAAAGTTTTGAAAACTTTAAGTTAAGTACTTAGTAGGATTTGAAAAACTTAAGTTCTTAGTAAACTTTTTTTTTTGAGAAGCTTAAGTACTTAGAAATTTTTGAAAAGCTTAGAAAATTTTGAAAAGCTTAAGTACTTAGAAATTTTTGAAAAAGCTTATGTACTTAGAAAATTTATTAAAAAGCTTAAGTACTTAGAAAATTTTTGAAAGAGCTTAAGTAGTTAGAAAATTTTTGAAAGAGATTAAGTACTTAGAAAATTTGAAAAAAGCTTAAGTACTTAGTTTGAAACTTGATACTTTTTGAATAAAGGATAGATTTTTTTTGAAGAAATTTTGAGCTATAAAATTTTAAACTCTCTCCTTTTCTATCTCTCCCCCTTTGCCATATATAAAAAAACAGATAAATATAGCAGGAATTAAATTGCATAACTTTCATAAAGGAAAAATATTTGCATGATTTTGCTGTACTGAACCAAGACTTAGACCAAATCAGTTGATTTTCTCTTGTAGGGACCTATCTAACCCATTTAGCTATTCACTAACTATTATAAGCAGTAGTTTTTGCTAGGGTTAGTCAAGTTAAGTATTTCTGTTCAAGTTAGATTTTCTAAACTTGACACTTTAACTTGATTGCTGTGTTAGTTGTATTTAGTGCCCCAATTACTGCAGATGCACTGACTTAAAGCATCTTGAATTAAGGCAAAGACCTAAGCATCTCAACCCTTTCTAGGTTATCAATCAAAAGTACCCTAAGGTGCTTGTGAGATGCTGGCTTCTAAATCTATAGGTGCATGCAGTTCTAGGGTTAGGGTCTAAGCTAAGTCCATTTGCGAAAAAGCCCTAGTTTTGAAAGGGGGTTGTTTTGAAAAAAACTAAGTCAGAAAATATTAAAAAAACTGATTTTAAAAACAACAGTTTTTCAAAATTCTTTTAGAAACTGATTTTGTAAAAAAAAAATCAAAAGTAGAGTTAATCTATTCTACAGAGCACAATCCTAACTGATCAAATAGGACAGACCAAGTACTCATTTCCATAAGTTAACTAGTCAAACAGAACAAGTACTCAAAATCCAACACAGTTATACAAGTCAGGCATAAGTCAACCCTACTAAGTAGGGGCAGTCAAATAGTTACTAGTACAATGCTAAGCAAATCTAGGACGAGGGACCGGGATGATCAAAGGAGCCTGGCTGCCAGGATCAAAATAGGGTCATCATCTCGTGATACTGTGCATCTCTGGCCTCCCTCTCAGCTCTGAGGGCACTCATGTAGTCGGTGTAGTAGCCTAGATTTGTCTCCATGTTCTCGGCATGATTTGCCTCCATTTCCTCTCGGAGGCTCTGAACTTGCATGTGTCTCCAGCTGTGCCACTCAATCATAGAGTGTCGGCGGAGCGGGCTCGTCTATGTGCGCTCGGGCTGCTGCTGCCAGATCCCCGACGTCGACCTCAACCTCCTCATCTGAGTCGATCGGAGCCCCGGCCTGCTGTCGTCTCCAACTCAGAACCCCGGTGCCCGATACCTCTAGACCCGCTAACGAGAAGTTCCTAAATCCTATTTCATCAAAGTCGGTCATAGCGGTGATTTCACCCACGGTAATGTCACGACCGTGATGATGGAGGGAGGTGATGATGTGGCAGAATGGAGTGCGCACTCGTCCCTGGGTCGTGACACTGGACGCATGCAGAATAGTATGAAACATGTGTAGTCCAATGTCTATGTCAAGGTGATGGACTAGGGCATACAAAAGAAAGGCATGAAAGGGTCGCATGGTCCCGAGATCTCTAGTGGAGAGTGGTAAGATACAGCGGACCAGGACTCTGTACAGGGCATAGTCCTGTGCCTGAAGATCAACGGCTTGGAATCGTCTATTTGCGGGGAGTCTAGCTTCCTTATAGAAGTAGGCGTGGATAGTGTCTAAGGTAATGTGAGAATAGGGAGGGTCAAATGGAGGATTCCTAGGTGGATAGCAGCAAAATGTGGATTGAGAGGGTCGTAGTCCAAGGAATCGGTTCAACAAAGTAGGGGTGATAGACAGAGGTATCCCTTGGACAGTAGTGTGAAACATGAGATTATCTTGTCGAACTATGTTATTGTAGAATTCTGCACATAAGGATTCATTAATGGTATGAGTGCAGAAGACAAGATTATCTAATTGATAGAAGTTTATGATATTCATGGTTAAGGGGCATGATTGAGTAAAGAAGTGTCTATTAAGATAGCTTGTCTTAATAGGCTTGTAAATGGTTTGAGCAAACTTATTACATAATTCTAGGGTAGGAAATCTAGGGTCAGGACTTGGTTCGGTACCGGGGTTGGCCGGGTTTGGTCGACGTCTTCTAAGAGAAGGAATTTAAAAGAAGTATGAAGATATTGCATTAAAATTAAAAATTAATTTAAATGCAATAAAGAAATTATACCGGGCGGCTCAGGGAGGCATGGTTGAGGACGAGAGCTTACAAGGTCTCTTGATCTTTTTTGTAGGAAGGAAGTGAGGAAGGAAGAAGTTTTTGGTGTGGGAAGAAGAGGGGTTCGGATGCCCTTATATAGAGATGTCATTGGGGGCGCCAGGGCTCCCGGGCGCCCAGGTCAGTGGTCTCTTCCTTTGGCAGAGACTGCAGCTGGATGGGGGCGCCCGGAGTGCTCCGGGCACCCTGGTTAAGGCTTGTTTGCAGCTTTTTGCTGCATTGACTGTGATGGGGGCGCCCGCGTGGTTCCGGGTGCCCTGGTCAAGGGTCAGACTGAGTTTTTTTGTCTCGGGAGAAGTAGAAAGCATGGTGGGGCGCCCGAGGAGTCACGGGCACCCGGGACTGTAGCAGAAAAGACGAATTTTATGTCTTGTCATCGTTTGACCATGGTTTTATCGGTTTGACCATGGTTTAATCGGTTTGACTACTTTGACTTGTGGTTTGACCGTGTTGACCATGGTTTGACCATGACCTTAACTATAGGATTAACTCATAATATAGGCATTTAAAGAATTTCCAATTGAGTCTTAATCTTACTGTCTCACCCAATCTAGGGTTTTTAATCACGTTAGCCTTATAGGTTTTGTGAGACAGGTTTTGATAAGTAAAATTTGAAAAAAATTATTATTTATTTTGAAAACCTTAAATTAATTTTTGAAAACAGTTAAGTTTATTTTGAAGGGAAAAGTTTGAATCTATACTTAACTGAAAATTTGTGTTAGATTCGAATTTGACAAAAAGTAATTTGAATTTGAAATTCAAAAATTGGCTTCCAGGTCTTAGCGAGGCACTAGGCCTTCTTTGGCCGTAGCCTTATTGGATCATCAATCCTTTCCTTGACAAAGTCATTTAATGAAATTTCATTTTCAAAATTAATCTTTGAAAAAGTTCTGGTCTAACTAGTTTGGATTTTGGATCAGTAGCTTCGGCTAGTTTCACCAGTCTAAAGAGACCAAGTAAACTTGATCTTATTAGAATTGGTTTCCCTAACATACTATCATCTCACCTCCACCCAATACTATGTTGTCAAGTTTTAGTTAAGTTTGTTCAGTCCTTATACTAACTATTTCTAAGCATGGTAAATTGCAGAAATTTAAATAAACAAGCGATTTGCAATCAAGAATTAAATTTTATCTAATAATAAATATAGTTTTCAGTTTGGCTTCCCCTGGACTAAAGCCACGGTAATGATTAGGCAAGATGTGAATCTTGTCCTTGGGGATCCAATACTGATTTGATCTAGTCGGTCTGTTCAGGCACAGTTTGGGTACCCATGCCCGAACTTTACTTCTGGACTGATTCAGTACAGCAATGTAAGATCTTTGTCGGGATTTGGTTCTATAGCCAAGTCCAGATCGATTTAGAACTGATTTCTACTTTCCAAGAATCATGTCAAGACCCTTGGAACCAGATGTGAATCGTTCTAAGGCTGATCTAAGATCCTTAACCTGAGTTTTCAGGGAGGAGTTTTCCTTCTCAAGTTTTTCAACTTGAGTAGGAGTTCCTTCTTGAACTTCCTTGGTTAAGGATTTAGAGTCAGCTCCCTCTTTCAGGAGTTTTACTTCCTATCGGAGGGATTCGACTCGGAGTTTGGCTTTCGCCAAATCTCGAGAAAGATAAGAAATAAGATCATTTAATTGACTTCTATTGAAACCACTTACCTTGATTTCGTCGTCTTCTGAAAAGGTTAGTCTGCCGTCGTCCTGTTCAGATTCTGACTCGGACTCGACTTCTTCTAAGGCGGTCAGGGCTAGTAGGTTTGATTGGGGTGCTTCTTGTTCTTCTTCTGAGGAAGATTCATCCCAGGTTGCTTGTAGTGCATTCTTTCTTCTTGACTTTTTGTTCTCCTTTAGGTTTGGACACTCCGTCTTGTAGTGGCCCTTCTTCTTGCACTCGTAGCAGGTTACGTTGGGCTTGTTTTTGTCATTTGTGGGTTCAGCTGGTTCATCCTTTCTTCGGTTGGCCTTCTTTCTGTTGGTTTGGTTCTTTAATTTTTTATAGTAGCTTCGGGCCAGTCGGACCAACTCAGATCGATCTCCTTCTTCGTCTTCTGCGTCTGAGTCTGAGTTAGACTCGGGTTCAGGTTGAGGTTTCTTCTTTGTCGACCTTCCAGTTTTTCCTGCAACAAAGGCAATACCTCTCTCGGCCATATTGTAGTTTGTCTGTTCATGAAGTTCTAACTTAGAAAACAATTCATCTAATTTAATTTTAGAGAGATCCCTTGAAACCTTGTATGCATCTAGCATAGATGCCCACAAGGTATTTCTAGGGAAAGCATTTAGGGCATACCTTATTAGGTCACGGTTTTCGACCTTGTGACCTATAGTGTGAAGACCGTTCATCAATTCTTGGATTCGTGCGTGAAGCTGGGCTGCTGTTTCGTTGTCGGCCATCTTGATGGTATACAATTTGTTCAGAAGCAGGTCTCTTTTACTGTCCGAGTGTCTGATGTTCCTTCGTGCAGCTCGATCAATTTTGCCCACAGCTCCTTAGCACTGTTGAAGGGGCCCACTCGGTTCAGCTCTTCTTTTGTTAAACCGCATTGTAGGGTCTGAGTTGCCTTTGCATCGGCTTCTATTTTGCGCTTCAGAGCGGTGCCCCATTCTGAGTAGCTTTGAGGTACTCCTTCAGCGTTCTTGGGAATCTCCAGTCCAGACTGGATGATGATCCACATGTCCACCTGAGTTTTCAGGTGGACTTCCATTCGATTTTTCCAGTAGGAAAAGTTTTCTCCACTGAAAAGTGGAGGTCTGGCGGTGCTAAATCCTTCTTGCATGGCCATTTTATCTGAAAAAAAAGAAAACGAACAAGAAAAAATTTCCCAAGACTAGGTCTTGGATTAGTAGTGCGGGATAAGAAAAATAAAATATAGAGGGGTGTTGCACCAACCTCGATTAACGAAAGAAATTCGAACGAAAAAAAACTATACAGAAAAAAATCCGAAAATTTTCAAACTGGTGGTTGCACCAAGTTTGAACTTCCCCACTCTGATACCACTTGTTGGATCGAGAGAACCGATAGAGGGGGGTGAATATCAGAAATCGTTCGGATTTTAGGATTAGAGCAGTTACGCAGCGGAATAAAACAATCAAACGCAAACACAGTAATTTTTTACTTGGTTCGGAGCCTAGGTCGACTCCTACTCTAAGGCCCACAGTCATTGACCGTTTACATTTGAGCAATTCTATATGAGGCGCAATAATAGTTTACAAAGATTGATTTACAAATACAGCACAGTAAACTTAACAATTAAAAAGAGGCTATTCTTTTACCGACGTCCGATGTAGGTTGTCTTTTTCGGAGCAGCGGGACGTCGTCGGCTCGAGGTGGGAGGTTTCCGGAGCGAGGCGCGAGAGCAGAAGAGCGTTGAAGCGTTGATTGAAAGTGTTGCTCAGCCTTGGGGTCGAGGGCCCTTTATATAGGGCCTGGGGGCTGCCCGGGACGTCAGGGGCCCCCCCCCCCCACGTGGCGGTCGATCCGTCTCCAGCTCGGTCAACATCTGATCCCTTCAAATCGGGAGATCAGGTATGACCGGGGCGCCCGGAGCGCTC
>JAGFNQ010005876.1:0-59771 GCA_024364735.1 Boesenbergia rotunda | reverse complement strand
TTTCGTTGATTTTTGCGGGGGGTGGATAAAGGAGATAAAAGATCTTTGGTTCGATCTTGATTTATATCCAATCCAGATTTGTTGTACATGCCCTTTTGTGATCCAAGAATAAGGTCAAGGTTCTTGGATCGGGTTGTGAAAGTTGCTAGTAGATCCTTAAGTTTAGGACTTCACCCTTTAGGGTTAAGTTTTCAGTTTCAAGCTCAATTAATTTTTGATTTTTAGTTTGTTCAGTCAATGTTATGGTATTAATTAATTGCTCCTTAAGGTCTTGATTTTCCTTAAGAAGCTGGTCATTTCTAGATTCAGATTCAAGCAATTTTTATTTAAAACAGAAATAATTTTAAAGAACTTTTCATTTACTGAATCTAAATATACCTTAGTCGAGTCGTCCGAAAAGAGTCCGATCTCTTGACTCGACTCGTATTCGGAATCCTCGTCTTGCTCCGAGTCCGATTCTGGTCCGGTTGCCATCAGTGCGAGGTAGCTTGCATTCTTTGGTTGTTCATCGTCGGAATCGTCCGAGCTTTCATCCCACGTGGCTTGAAGAGCCTTCTTCTTTTTGTTCTTAGTGGGTTGGTCCTCTTTCTTGTAAGGGCATTCATGTTTGAAGTGCCCTTTTCTGTTACAGCCGAAGCAGATCATTTTGCTTTTACCTTCAGTGCTGTAGGGCTTCATTACCTTTTGAATATCTTTCTTTGAAAGTTTGTTCTTCCTTCTGGTGAACATTTTTCTTACCAAGTTCACCAGTTGTTCTTCTTCATCAGAGCTTGACTCATCTTCAGGTTCTTCTTGGACTTTTCTCTTTGATTTGGCTTCCTTTGGTGAACCTGCAAATAAAGCTAGCCCTTTCTCGGCCTTGGCGTTAGTCTGTTCGTGCAGTTCTAATTCACAAAACAATTCGTCTAAATTAATTTTAGAAAGGTTCCTAGAAATTTTATAGGCATCTATAATAGATGCCCATAGTGAGTTTCTAGGGAACGCATTTAATGCGTACCTTATGATGTCCCGGTTCTCCTGTTTGTGCCCGATCATGTGGAGTCCATTCAGTATGTCCTTGATCCGGGCGTGGAGTTGGCTTGCAGATTCTCCTTCCTGCATTTTGATGTTAAATAACTTATTTAAAAGTAAATCCCTTTTTGTTACCTTGGCATCAGAGGTGCCTTCATGTAGTTCAATTAATTTGTCCCATAGGCTCTGATACCACTTGTAAATTAATTTAAATGAAATGTTATCCTTTAGCTAGACACCTTTAGATGAGTGAAATTCAAATGGGTTGTAAAAAAAATCATATTACAAAGTTTAAACAACTTCACGTGCATGGATTTATTAATGAATAAAAAATAATATTTTATTAGTACTACTTTAGCAAGATTAAAATAAAAACAAATCAATGTTTATCTCAATAAAGTTTTTAACTCAGTTAATAGTTCAATTGTAATCGAAAATTCAAAAACCATTAAACTTGAAAATAAACCCAAGTTAATTAACAATTCTTCAAAACTGAAAATTACAAACTTGGGTAATTCGAAATTAAAACCCAACAATAATTTAAGCATTACAAAAATTCCTAATAAAGACAAATTAAAAAATTTAACTAATTCAAAATTAAAAGAAAATTTAAGAATCCACTTTAACAGCCCAAAGCACTCAACCTATAATCCAGGGGAGGCACCAAACTAGTTGGCACCTCAAAATCGGCCTTTGCCCAGTTGGGCACTTAGGACTAGTCTTAAAAGTTAATCTGACTCTTGACCGACTTAGGGTGGGTCGAGATAACGGTACGCTAGAAAGACTCTCGGGGAGAACTAGCTGAAACTATCTCGACACATCCAAGACTTGTTAGACCAGGGTGTCTCAACAGGTAGGGTAAAAGTATAACTTTCTTAAGCAGCTTTGCCTAGAAAGAGGTTGTTGTTCCAATAAGGCTTCGGCCAAAGAAGGCCCTTGTGCCTCGCCTCCCGCCTGGAAGCTATTTATCGAAGTATACTTTTAAACTACTTCTTGTAAAACCTGAATCTAACAAAAAGTCAGACTAACTTTTATAAATCAAATTCAAGCTCATCTCACACAAACTATAGGATCCCTTTGATTGACAATATTAGACTGAGTGAGATGATTAGAGACAAAACAACAAATTTGAAACTTGGGTATTTTAACCTAACCGTTACTTAATTAAATTTTAACCGATAAAATTTTACTTTCTTTTCACCAAATTAAATATTAATTAAAATTTTAATCGTATCTATAAATTTGAATATTATTTAAATGTTAAAATTAAACTTTAAAATTCTTAATTAAATCATATTTTAATTTAATCTAAATCTTAATTTTTCACCTAATTAAATCCTTAATTAAAAATTCATCTAATTAAATTTCAACATAAATTAAAAATTAACCTTAATTAAATTCTACTTTAACTTTAACTAAAATTTGCATAATCAAACTTTACTTAAATTAACTTTAATTAAATTAAAATTTAACGTTAATTAAATTTTATATAATTAAAATCTAACTCTTTACATAATCAAATTTTAATTCTTAATTAATTAAACTTGAATCCTTAATAAACTTTAATCCTTAATCAACTTTAATCCTTAATTAATTAGAATTTCAATCTTTATTCAGACTCCAATGAATTAACCTTGAATCTTTAATTAAATCTTAACTAACTTTAATTTATTTAAAATTCGACCAAATTAAATTTTAACCCCTAAAATTTTACCTAATTGAACTTCAACCCTTTATTAAAACTTCATTTAAATACCTCTAACTTTAATCCCCAAATAACTAAAGCTTGTAATTAAAATTTTACATTAGTCTTAATTGAAATTCTTAATAATTTTAACCTTAATCTTAATTAAAATTCTTAATTAATTAAACCTTAACCTTAAGTTTAATTAAAAATCTTAATTATTTAAACTTTAATCTTAATCTTAATTAAAATCAAACTTTAACTCTTAATTAAATCTTAATTTAATTTTACCAAAATTGAATCCTAATTAAAATTAAACTTTAATTCTTAATCCTAATTAAAATTAAACTTTAATTCTTAATCGTAATTAAAATTAAACTTTAAATATTACTTCAATTAAAATCATAATTAAATTTTAAAACTTTAACTTAATTTTTAATGTTTAATTAAAATTTATCAACCCAACCAACCTTAACCAACTTAACTAAAAACTTTAATTAAACCAAACTTAAATATAATTAACCTAATTAAACTTTAATTAAACCAAACTTAAATCTAATGAATCCAAACCTAATTAAACCAAACCTAAAAGCAAACCCACACTAAAGGCTTAATTAAGCCTACACCTAATCCTTAATTAAACCAACTTAACCAAAAAAAAAACTCTTTTGTTTCCTTTTCTCTTTCTGCTTGTTCTTTTACGAACTTACCCCTAAGGACTTATGGAGAATATCGAGTTGAGGGGGAGGGAAAATATTTCTATACATCTTTTTGGCAAATTCCTTATAACATATTTGAAAATAACTGTTTTAAAAATACTTTTTGCTTTAAAGTCTTTTTTATTCTTTCAATTATATTCTTTTCAAAACTTATTTTCAATTTTTTTGTGCTTTCAAAGATATTCTTATTATCATTTAAAAATAATAATAATAACTTTATTACTATATCGAATTTTGTTTCAAAATATTAAACAATCCTCTTGAAAATCTCTCTTCAAATACTTTTAAACTATTTTATTAAAATATGTGATTAAAAATAAAAATGCCCTATATCTAAACCTATTTTAAGAGATGCCATACATGTCTTATTTTTACTGTTTTGTTTGAAAAATATTAGGATTATGCTTATAAATAGTTCCTTGCAATTCCTATTTAGCATTGAAAAATCCGTATTTTTGGGTCTTGCAAATCTCCTTTTTCAAATTTTACTAATTTTCTTTGATAAACTATTTTCAAATTAACTTTAAAATAAAAACACTTATGTTTTTTGAAAATCCACTATTAGCTTGTTCTTATACTAGAAAGTATCAAAATATTTTGATTGATTTACTTCCAAAAATGATTCTTTTGAAATATTTTTATTTGTAGTTTGGATATCCCTAGGACATAATAGAATGTTTACCTTGAAATTGACAAGGAATTCTAAGGGCTTGTCAAGTTAAGGGGAGCTCAAACTAACTTGGAAAATTAATTTTAAGAATAGTTTGATTAAGTCTATGATATTATTTTTAAAGTATAACTATTTTCAAACGAATCTAAGGTATATTCTTGAAAAATTAGTTTTATAAATTGAATAATTAATGGTCGTGAATATTTTAAAGCTTATTCTTAGAATATCTTCTTTCTTGTAAGTTGAAGCTCAGTAGCAAAGTTTCTTTTGACTTTGAAAAATATGTATTATTTGGAAAATTTTTATATATTTTCTTTTAAAGATTGCCAAGCTTAACTTTGAAAATATTTCTAATTCATTTGAAAAATAATGTTGTTGAAAACTATTTGTTAGTTTTGAAAGCTAAGTTAATTGATTCAGGGGGAGTTTT
Organism: Boesenbergia rotunda; assembly: GCA_024364735.1. NCBI lineage: Eukaryota > Viridiplantae > Streptophyta > Magnoliopsida > Zingiberales > Zingiberaceae > Boesenbergia > Boesenbergia rotunda. The sequence continues at coordinate 55,257 of JAGFNQ010005876.1, read as the reverse complement.
TTTTAGGCTATTTATCTTACTTAATCTATTTTGCCTAAGTCTAGTTTTCCCTATCACTTAGCTTTGGATCCTACTCTCCGTAACTTAATATACGTATGTTTTTTTTGATGAATGACAAAGGGGGAGAATAGGGTTAAAGCTTAGAAAATTCTACATTTAGTAGGGTTAAAGCTTAGAAAATTCTATTTGCTACTTAATTTTGCACCATGTACTTTCATGCTTATCTTTTATTTACTTGCATGTATCTGCTAGTTTATCTCTAACTTTAACCTGAGTTGTCAATACATCAAAAAGGGGGAGATTGTTGGTGCAGTTTGCACTAACGGTCAAACTCGGGTTTTGATGTATGACAAAGTGGTTAAAGTTAGGGTTGTGTGTATTTAACCTCTTTACCAAGTGTGCAGGGTTGAAAGACTTAGGACCAGACACCAGGCTGAAGTCCAGGATGGTTGAGTCCTGGCGGGAAGTCCAGTTGGGTCCGCGGGACCTGACAACTGGCTGAAGACCAAGTTGGTTGAGACTTGGCAGGAAGACCAAGGTGGTTGAGCCTTGGCAGGAAGTCCTGGTAGGGTCAAGAAGTCAAGTAGAGCTGCACAATGGGTAAGTAAGGTAAGTCACTGGAGGAGCGACCCAGTGAGGACGAGTCCAATCTTGGACTTTAGGCGCGGTCCAACTTAGACCCATTTAGGTGATCTAAGTTGAGTCCTGGTTAGATCCTGGTCTGGGAGACAGGATCTAATTAAACTTAGATCTTATTATTTGTTGTTTTGGACTAACCCTGGATGCAGGACCGAAGGACGGTGTTTCTGCAGCTCAGACAGCCTCAAACGAGTGAGGCCGTAGCTGAGCAGGGCGCCCCGGATGTGTCGGGCGCCCCAGAGTCAACCAGGAGTCAGCGGAGAGGTAAACGCCCCGACAGCAGCGCTATTTGGGGCGCCCCGCTTGAATCGGGCGCCCCCTGTGCCACCTCACTGACCAGCTGCCGAAGCACACCCTCGCGAAGCCAGAAGATGGGATTTTGACCGGTCAATCAGGCGCCCCGCGCGCGTCGGGCGCCCCAGTCAAAAGCAATCCCGAAGTAGACGAGATTAGCTCTGACCGGAGCATCGCCGGATCGACAGCCACGTGGGGGGTGCCCGATTGACCGGTCAAAATCCCATCTTCTGGCTTCGCGAGGGTGTGCTTCGGCAGCTGGTCAGTGAGGTGGCACAGGGGGCGCCCGATTCAAGCGGGGCGCCCCAAATAGCGCTGCTGTCGGGGCGTTTACCTCTCCGCTGACTCCTGGTTGACTCTGGGGCGCCCGACACATCCGGGGCGCCCTGCTCAGCTACGGCCTCACTCGTTTGAGGCTGTCTGAGCTGCAGAAACACCGTCCTTCGGTCCTGCATCCAGGGTTAGTCCAAAACAACAAATAATAAGATCTAAGTTTAATTAGATCCTGTCTCCCAGACCAGGATCTAACCAGGACTCAACTTAGATCACCTAAATGGGTCTAAGTTGGACCGCGCCTAAAGTCCAAGATTGGACTCGTCCTCACTGGGTCGCTCCTCCAGTGACTTACCTTACTTACCCATTGTGCAGCTCTACTTGACTTCTTGACCCTACCAGGACTTCCTGCCAAGGCTCAACCACCTTGGTCTTCCTGCCAAGTCTCAACCAACTTGGTCTTCAGCCAGTTGTCAGGTCCCGCGGACCCAACTGGACTTCCCGCCAGGACTCAACCATCCTGGACTTCAGCCTGGTGTCTGGTCCTAAGTCTTTCAACCCTGCACACTTGGTAAAGAGGTTAAATACACACAACCCTAACTTTAACCACTTTGTCATACATCAAAACCCGAGTTTGACCGTTAGTGCAAACTGCACCAACAGTTTACTGCCACCAACAGGAATTTCTTTTGACCGGCTGCCCTGGGGAAGGGTCCTACTATATCCATGCCCCACTGATCAAAGGGACATGATATAGTGGACGTCCGCAGTATCTCGACTGGTCGGTGTGATAAATTTTGATACTTCTGATAAGAAAGGCAGGAGAGGACTAGCTTCTGAGCATCTTTCAGTAAGGTAGGCCAAAAATAACCGGCTAGCAGGACCTTCCTCGCCATAGACCGACCTCCTGAGTGGTTACCGCAGGACCCCAAGTGTACTTCTCGTAGCACGTAGTCTGCCTCTTCTTCTCCCAAACATCTGAGTAGAGGTCGGGAGAAGGCCCGTTTGTATAACGTGTCTCCTATCAGAGTGAATCTGGCTTCTCTTATCTTTAGTATCCGGGCCTGCTCGGGATGATCTGGGAGAGTTCCCTCCTTCAGATAGGCGATGAATGGGGCTCTCCAGTCCCCTTCTATTTCCATTTCGGTTTCTCTTTCAACTTGGGCTACCAACATGATTTGAGGAGAAGGCTTGGGGAGGACCCACGGACGGACTGAGCTGGCCAGCCTACCCAATTCGTCCGCCTTGACATTGTCTCCTCGGGGAATCTGCAAGATCTGAACTTCTTGAAACTCCGCCTGTAACTGTTGGTAGGCCTCCACATAAGCTTGTAGCTTCTCATCATTTATCTCAAACTGCCCCGCCACCTGCCGAGTTACCAGTTGAGAGTCCGAGTGCAGGATGACCCGAGTGGCCCCAACGTGCTTGGCAGGTTGCAGGCCTGCCAGGAGAGCTTCGTACTCTACTTGGTTATTGGTGGCCTGGCACTCTAGGCGCACCGCCAGATGAAGGGGGTCTCCCTTGGGAGACAACAGTAAGACCCCCACGCCACTCCCTGCCCGAGTGGCCGACCCATCCACATAGATCTTCCATATTCCTTCTTCTTCCTTTGCATGGAGCTCACTCAGGAAATCAACCAAGGCCTGAGCTTTGATTGCGGTTCGGGGTTGGTACTGGATGTCATACTCACTCAGTTCGGTTGTCCATTTAACCATCCGACCTGAGACTTCAGGGTTGATCAACACCTTCCCGAGCGTGCTATTGGTCAGCACTCGGATAGGATGAGCCAAAAAGTATGGTCATAGTCTCCGAGCCATCAACACAAGGACATAAGCTAACTTCTCGAGTGTAGTGTATCTACACTCGGCTTCTTTAAGTAGGTGCCCAAAGAAGTAGACCAGTTGTTGCTCGGCCTCCTTCTGGGTTACAAGCACGACGCTCACAGCTCCCTCAGTAGCAGATAAATAAACATACAAGTGCTCTCCTTCCTCAGGCTTAGCTAGTATCGACAGGCTGACCAAGTAAGTCTTCAGTTCTTCAAAGGCTTGATCACACTCGGCATCCCACTGGAACTTGGAGGTCTTACGCAGGATCTTGAAGAACGGCAGACTTCTATCAGCTGACCGGGAGATGAATCGGGATAAGGCAGTGATCCTTCCCGTCAAGCGTTGGACTTCCTTGAGGCTTCTGGGCGGAGGCATGTCCAGTAGAGCTTTCACCTTGCCGGGATTAGCCTCTATCCCCCGTTCGGTCAGGATGTATCCGAGGAACTTACCACTCTTGGCTCCAAACAAGCATTTGGCCGGATTGAGTTTAAGGCCATACCTCCGGAGAGTACAGCAGGTCTCTTGCACATCTGTTCTCAGGTCGGCAGCTCGGAGGGACTTGATGAGGATGCCATCCACATACACCTCTACATTCCTCCCGAGCTGCTCCTTGAAAACCTTGTTCATCAACCTCTGATAAGTCGCTCAGGCATTCTTGAGTCCAAAGGGCATAACCGTGTAACAATAAGTACCTTCGGCCGTGACAAAACTGACCTTCTCTTGGTCGTCCGGGAACAATGGGACTTGGTGATATCCCTGATAGGCATCTAGCATGCAGATAAGCTCACTCCCCGCGGTGGAGTCTCGGGGGAGCGGGTAGCAATCCTTAGGACAAGCTTTATTAAGGTCTCTGAAGTCGATGCAGACCCTCCACTTGTCGCCCGGCTTGGAAACCAGCACCACATTGGCCAACCAGGCGGGGAACCGCACTTCTCGGATGTGCCCTGCTTTCAGCAGCCTTTCCACCTCGCCCTGGATAATCTTGTTCTGCTCAGGGCTGAAGTCTCTTTTTCTCTGCTTCACAGGTCGGGCGTCTGGGTAAACGTGCAGCTTGTGCTCCATAACCTCGGGCCTGACCCCTTTCAGATCTTGCTGGGACCAGGTGAACACATCTTGGTTCTGGGTCAGACATTCTATCAGCTGTTACCGGAGGTCGGGCGGTAGCCCAGGAGCTATTCTCACTTTGGTCTCTTCTAGGTCAGGCAATAGCTGGACTTCTTCCTTTTCTTCTATCAGCTCAGCCCAGGGGGAGGGCTGAAAGGACTGCACCATGTTACAACTGGACGGCGGAGCTCGGAAGGTCTTCCTTACTTCCACTCGAACATCATCCACGTAACACCGGCGGGCGACCTTCTGATCTCCTTTAGCCTCGCCGACCTGATCCCCTACCGGGAACTTGACCTTTAGATAGAAAGTTGAAGCCACGGCTCGGAATTCATTCAGTGTCGGTCTACCCAGTATAGCATTATAAGCTGAACGTGCATCTACTATCAGGAAGGTAGATCATCTGGTCCTCCTCAGGGGCTCCTCTCCAACTGAAATAGCTAGTTTGATTTGACCGAGGGGTTGAACTTCATTGCCGGTGAATTCGAACAGGGGTGTAGCCACGGGTTGTAGCTCAGCAGTTTCGATTTACAGCTGCTCAAATGCCTTCAAGTATAAAATATTGACCGAACTACCGGTATCCACGATGGTCCGGTGGACCTGATAATTTGTTATGACCGCCGTGATGACCAGGGCATCGTCGTGCGACACTTCCACTCCTTGTAGGTCAGCGGGGCCGAAGCTGATTTGTGGCCCCTGAGCTTGGGTGGAACTGCAACCCACTTGATAGATATCCAGACATCGGACCTGCGATTTTCGAGCTCTATTGGAATCTCTATAGGTGGGCCCGCCCGAAATTACATTGATAGACCTGTGCACTGCATTCTGTTGATTAGCTTGCTCTTCACTGACATTCCCGTGCTCGGTGGAGCCAGAGGTCGGGAACAACTGTCTGGCGGTAGGGGAGGTCGGTCGGGCAGGAGGCTCGGATGGGCTCGGCGATGTTTTTCCCTGACCGCGGCCACCTCCATGGTGGGCTTCTCTCGGACTTCCTCGACCGGTACGACCCCGACCTCGGCCAGCTTGCCAGCAATCTTGAAGGTCGTGAGTATGGCTGTTGTGAAAAGAACAGTAGGGTTGCCATCTGGAAGGGAGGCAACCCTGGGCTACCTGCTGAACTATTCCTCGTTCAACTCCTTGCCGGTGCCCCACAGCTCTGGGGCTTCTAAGGGGTCCCCCAGGAGGCATGCTTTTCTGGTTATGCTGAGGAATCTCGGGCGCAGGTCGGACCTCCGGCCGTCTGGCGGCTTATGCCTCTTCCACATCCACATATTTACTGGCTTTGCCCAGAAGGCTCTCAAAGTCCTTCGGAGGTTTTCGGATCAAGGACCTGAAGAACTCGCCTTCTTGTAAACCTTGCGCAAAAGCGTTGACTAGCACCTCAGACGTGGCAGTGGGTACGTCCAGTGCAACTTGATTAAACCTTTGGATGTAGGCTTTTAGGGGCTCTCTGGAGCCCTGCTTCAGGGTAAACAGGTTGAGGCTGGTTTTGTGGTGCCTCTTGCTGCTCGCAAAATGCTGGAGGAACAATCTTTTAAAGTCGGCAAATTCTCTTACGGATCCCTCTGGCAATCTGTCAAACCATCGCTGGGCCGGCCCGACCAGAGTGGTCAGGAAGGCTCGGCATTTTACCCCGTCCGAATATTGATGCAGCATTGAAGCGTTCTCAAACTTCATTAAATGCTCTTCAGGATCAGCGGCTCCTCCATATTTAGTGATGGACGGGGGTCCGAAATGCTTGGGCAGCGGCTCGTGCAAGATTTGGCTGGAGAAGGGGAACCCTGTGTGCTTTGTTGGGGTCGGCACAAGGGGAGCCTTCCCCTTGTTAGCTCTGGTATGGCTGGATGTAGCTTCATGAGGGTCCGATTGTCCTGCTCCCTCAGCCGGGCCAAACAGTGCCCGATGGAAATGAGGACTGTCCTCCTGTCGAACCCCTCCCTTTGTGCCCACACGAGCAGTGTGCTCGACTGGGCTTGCCTGAGTGAGTCGAGCGGCTGCCTGTTGTGCCGCAGCCAATTTCTTCGCTTTGGCGTCCACTAGCAGCTCAAGGTCTTCTTGCGAGAGAGTCACGGTCACCCGATTGGAATCACTCATCTTCGGCTCTCAATCAGGCTGTATTCCCATAGACGGCGCCAAATTTGATCCTGTCGACAAGCGAAGACCGGTTCTCACTCGGATGATTCGGTCTGACCAAGACGACCCGGTCTGCTGTAGCACGAGGGGTCGGACTCGGGCTGAATAGGAGTCGGGCTTAAGTCACTCGGCTCGGACCAAAATGGAACTCACAAGGTGGCGGGGTGGTTGCAAAATGGCAGCAATCTCCTCTCTGGAGCACAAAGGGGGGTTTATATAGGAGAAGGGAAACACTCTGCTATGTCAGAGCCGTCCTATCTCATTAAGGAATGATCAGTTGATAAATCATACCAGTGACAGCAGTATTAATGCTGTGAGACTGCCACAGCCGCCTGACACCCTGTATAAACTGTCTCTTCGGTTCCTCATTAACTCTGGGCGGCTCTGCCAGGTAATGATTATGTCGAGGGGCTGCCACCTCATTAATGATGAGAACGAGTTATGGTTGTTCAATCGATCCCTACTGCCCGACCCTGGGTGACCAACCCCGAGTGCCCGACCTCGAGTGACTGATCTCGGGTGACCGACCCCGAGTGTCCGACCTCGAGTGACCGATCTCGGGTGACCGGCCCCGAGTGCCGGACCTTGGGTGGCCGACCCCGAGTGCCCGACCTCGGGTGGCCGACCCCGAGTGCCCGGCCCCGAGTGCCAGACCTCAGGTCGACCTTGACTCGACTTAACCACTCCCGGCTTAGAGCGGAAATCGAACTCGACTCGACCGAGCCACCGATCCTTCTAAAAAATCATCAACCCGGATCAGTATGGTTAATTTAATTATGATTATGTTAATGAATTATCGATTATAAAAAAAATGATGAACCAGGCAGCAGACAAATTGAATCTGAGATGACCGGCCCGGTCCCATGGAAGTTTCCCACCAGTCACCAAGATGAATTATCGATTATAGATTATGGAGTTGATTGTTGAATGTTGATATTGCTTGATTAGAGAGTTATCAAGTAATTAATTGTTGGATTAAAATAGTGAGTTAAAGGAATTAACTCAGTATTTAATAATATTATTAATCACATTGATTTGATATCAATTAAGTATTACTTGAATTAATAATTAGATTGATTAATAAGTTTGCCATTACATGGATTAATTGAATTGATTAATTAATTAAATCTGGTTGATTAATTTAGTATTTAATTGGAGATTAAATTGGATTAATATAGAGTCTGAATAATTAATGAAGTTTAATTAATCTAGCATTCATAATTAATTTGGACAAATTAATTTGATGATTGAGAGTTGTCATGGATTAATACAATCAATAGGTTGATTAAATGATTTATAGATCCTTAGAGTGGCTTTGTGTCATATACTTATAGGATTCGAGCTTGATGTCAGCACGATCTATAGATGAGGTGGATAGTTCTCGCTTGACTACCTCTTTTAGTTCTTTGATCTTAATACATGATTATTTATTATTATATATTGATTGTGTAGTAGTTACATGTTTACCTTGACTTCACTTCATGTTTTATTTAAGATTGATACTTAGATACTTGATCTTAATATCATTCTACTTGATATCCATGCAATCTTGTTGTTATTCATGTTATTTATTATTTATACTTGTGTCTTTATACAACGCTACCATAGTGTAGGATATCGAGTATCCTACCAGACCTTTGTTGATAATTAGTCTCGTGCTTATAATTAGTAAGATCATACCATAGTATAAGATATCGAGTATCCTACTAGACCCTTGTGTGTTATTTAGACTCGTACTTATACGTTAGTGAGGTTAGACCGTAGTATAGCTTGTAGAACATTATCCTTGGACATATTATTATTGCTTATTTGTCTTTATCGGTTTGTATGTTTGTATGATACTACTGCCCATGAGACATCTGTGATAACGAGTTCGCTTATAGTCGGTATATATATATATATATATATATATATATATATATATATATATATATATATACTGCGCCCTGCGGACCGCATGCGCGACCACGGCTGATCAGTCACCGTGACCAATCAGGCAGTTGCCTGGTCGGTCGCGTACGCCGACGAGTTCACCAATACACCGACGGGTTCACCGCTACCCCTAGGGTTCACTGCGCTGACGGGTTCACCGCTACCCCTAGGGTTCATCGCACCCCCTAGGGTTATAGTTTGCGCACAGTGCGCGACCGATCAGGGAAGCTCCTGATCGGTCACGCGCCCCCGTCGCGCACGGGGTCCGCACTGCGCGGTCCGCAGGAGAGCAGAACTATATATATATATATATATATATATATATATATATATATATATATATATATATATATATATATATATATATATATATATATATATATATCCTATTTTCCCTATTGGTTTGTATGCTTGTAGGACACGACTGCCCACGAGACATCAGTGGTAGTTAGTTCACATCCAGTTCGTAGCTAGATAGCTACGTAGATACCCTGTTTGTCCATGAGATCATCTGTGGTAGCTAGTTCGCTTGCAGTCAAGATTTGTTATATGTTATTTATGTATTTGTTCATGCAAGTTTTGGATATACTATATGTACTTCCGATTATTGGTTATACCTAGTTGATCAGGTTAGTGGAGGATGTTAGGAATCCAGCGGTCGGTAGGGGGGGGGGGGGTGAATTCCTCCTAAATGATATAAAATTATCTTTTGTCTTGCTTAAACAAAGATGAAGGTTAATTCAAAAGCAAAATTGTTGGGGCTTGATCGTAAGCCTACAAGGGTGAATAGTCGATCACCCTCATTGCGCTTGTTCTTCCTACAAGGTTAGTAACGTAGCGGAAATATAATTAAACTAAAAGAACAAGCGCTAATTGATAAATACTATATTATTGATTATTTGAGCTGCTAAAATCCACTTTGACCTATGTTTTTATTGCTAAAATTGTGAAATTGCCCTAGGTTTTAGAACTTACTCTTGTTTTGGACTTAATTGAAAATTTACATAAAATTGGATTATTTGGCCATTAAATTCTTGATCTATTTTTTGTAGGCATCAAAGGTTCAAGGATCTAGGGCATATTGGGTCAAACTTGAATCGGAAGTGACCCGGATCGAATTATCAAGATTATGATTAAATCTGGGTCGTCCGATTCAAAAGCGGCTAGATCTGAGCCATCCGGGATCATCTGAAGCAATCCGAGCTAGGACTAGGGTTGATCAAGCACCCTGATCAAGATCTGAAGGTTTCATTCCAATCAGAGCTAAATCAACCGTTGGATCAAGCTCGGAGGGCTCTAGATCATACATTCAAAGATTAGCTTGATCTGGACCATCCGTTGCGAATCTGGAGGATCCGAGCTACCACAAGGCAGATCCTGACCCCAGATCATCATCATCAAAGTTTGGCTAAAATCAGACCAAGATCAGCCGTTGGATTGAAGTGGATCAATCTGGACCGTCCGTGCTTAATTATTTAAGGAAAAATCGCCGCAGCTTCCCCTTCATCGCGTCTTCGCCGCAACAGTCGAGTTCTTCATTTTCTTCATCGTTTTCTTCCATTTTACATCCAATCGAAGGCGCGGTCACTCAATCCATCATCAGAGCAAGGGCTAGGTCAGTGAAGAGAGTCTCAGAGAGGTTTCAGATTGGATTTCTACTCAATAGTGAAGCTGCGTGAGGTTTCAGCAGTTTCACTACTCGAATTCAGCGAGCTCAGCTGTGATTCACTTCCACTGCATCCGAGCTGACCAGAGGGGTTCCCTGGAAGGTTTCGGTCATTCCCTAATCCAAATCGCAAGCCACCACAGCGAGTTTGAAGAATTCGGAAGCAAATTTCAGCTTGGGCAGAATTTGATCTAATTCGGTATCAGAGACAGTTCCTCACTGATTTGTTGAGCTTGCGGGTCCGAAGTTCACTCTTGATTGACGACCAAGAAGTTCTTGAGTTGAGGAAGGGTTGAGGAGTAGTTTAGATCCTTAATTTTCATGTTTTGTAGCTGAAATTTGATTCCTGCCGAATTCTGTTCTGTTTCTGCAATTTTCAGTTTTCAGCTGTCTTAGTTTGTAAGTTCTGAATTGTTTAGCTTAATTAGGATTTTAATCTTCGAGTTAAGTAAATTAGGAACTTGTTTAGTGATAGATTTAGTTAAATTTCAGTTTGCTTTAGCTTAATTTGTTGCGTGCCAAGTGTTCAGCCTGCGTGCCAATTCTGAATTCTGCACATCAGAATTTTCAGTCCTATTTCACTAGATTTGGTTAAGTAATTGCTAGTTAAGTTGCTTTGTGCCTAGATTAGTTATTTGTAATCAGTTTGTGTTAGCTAGATCAGCCTTTAATCTATTGCGAAAACAAGATCAGTAGCTAATCATTCAATTCTGCAATCTGAAATTTCAGCCATTTAGTTTCTGAATTTTTTGTTTCTCTAGCTCTGATTTCAATTTCAATTCCTCTCCTTAGACTTGCTTAGTTCTTCCCCAATAGCCTTGTTTCCCAATTGAACTAATCAGCTTAAGAATTGGAGCCGAAAGTTTACTAATTTCTTTAGTTTGGTGTTAGTTTTGGCACAAAGAGTTATCTCTTGCGTGCCAATAGATTTGAACTTTTGCATCCGAATTTAGCTTGCTTTCTTTGTGGCATGTGAGTGTGTTCGGAATCAATAAGTTAGAATTCACTCAATTCTGAATTTTTATTTGCAGTGGTTAGGTTCCAAAAACATTGTAGCTAGTTAATGCTTATTGCTTGTGTAATTTCCGAAAATCTCCTTTGCATTGATTTGTCTTAGCTTGTTTGTTTCCAAAAACTACCAATTCTGCCTTTACTTAACTGTTTAGCAGTTCTTTTGTTTGTTGAAATCAGAAATCAGTTCCTAAAAATTTGGTGAGTGCTTGATTAGGTTTTCATTGGTTGAATTAGCACTTGCCATCAATTGTTTGGTTATTAGTTGAGTTTAATTCTTTCCATCACATCTTCACTTTTATTTAAAACCAAACTCAAATCTTTATTCGAAACCCAAAACATAAACGACACATAAACCAAGTGCGAATCAAATTATATCAACTAGTCCTCGAGAAAAATACGACCTGTGGCCCCTATATTACATTTTCAGATTTTGATTGTAAAAGGGTTTCCAGCATTTCATTCACATTTAAATTCTGATGGTTCCACAATTCGTGACAATTTAATCTAGTATTTCGGGACTGTCAAATTTTTGATTTGATTGCTGAAAAGTTTGCTGATTGTTCTGAATTTGTTGTGGCTGCTGGAAATTCGGTAGATGCTGCTGTGAGGACTGAGTTTGAGGGTCTTGTTGATAGAAAGCATTCTCGTACCTCAAGATAGGATGATTCCTCCAACCGGGGTTATAAGTATTTTGGATGCTCCAATGAAATCTATTTTGGATGCTCCAATGAAATTTTCCCAATTATTTCCCACACATGACAAATCAAGAAATGTATCGCAGCCAATAAAATCAACTTTTGGTACCTCTCTTGATGTTTCCAAAAAAATAAAAGAAATACTTACCTGATCGTGCTGAAAAATACCTGGAGGTTCCACAGTGATAGATGTATCCATAGCTTCCTCCTGGTCCAGTATAGGGTCCATATCAGGTTCAAGTTCTAGTAAGCACTCTACTGGTACAAGTGATCCTTGGGTTCTTGCTTCCACCAGGCAAGTCCCTACACTTTCTGGTTCATCCTCTGAATCTTGTGGTGGTCCCTGGGGCTTAGTGCAATCCCCTACACTCTCAATCCTATCCTCTGAATTTTCTGATGTATCAATCACTGTAGGTGGTCCTTGGGGCTTAGTGCAATCCCCTACACCTAGAATAATCTCTCCAGCTGTAAATGCATCTGAAAATTCCTCAGTCTCAGCAGTAAATCTTCTGTCAGCCTCCTCTGAATGAATAGCTCCTCCAGAAAAATCAGATAAAAATCCCTCAGCCTCTAACTCTGTCTGCTCCAGCTCCTCAAGACTGTCCATGCTCATAACGGAGTGATCCTCTCTCGGATGCTTCATAGCATCGAAAAGACTAAACTGAATAACCGTATCTCCAATCTCCATGGAAAGTGTACCGGCATATACATCAATCTTTGTTCTAGCCTCTTCAGAAAAGGTCTGCCTAGAATAAGTGGAGAACGGTGTGCAAGATAATCTCCCTCCATATCCAAGATATAAAAATCTGCACGAAATATTAGCTCCTTTACTTTCACCAAAACATCCTCAATCATACCTGCTGGGCGGGTCTGACTCCTATCTGTTAGCTGTATCACCACTCCAGTGGGCTGTAAAGGGCCTATGCCGAGCATCTGAAATACTGACCTGGGCATCACATTTATGGAAGCTCCTAAATCTAACATAGCATCATGGAATATGGTGCTCCCTATCTCACAAGAAACGGTAAACATCCCAGGGTCTTCACATTTCTGAGATAGAGCATGGATGAGCGATGAAACATTTTTCCCAATGCTGACCAATTCATTTTCCTTAAGCTTTCTCTTGTTAACACAAAGATCCTTCAAAAACTTAGCATACTTTGGAATTTGTTTGATCATGGTCAACAAAGGTATATTGATCTCCACTTTGCTGAAAAGCTCCACTAGTTCATTAAATTCCTTAGCCTTCTCCTTCTCCCCTTGTCTTTTGGCATGTGTTCTTTGCTGTGGAAAGGGTAAAGGTACCCTAAAATCATCTTCTTTGGCCGGAAGTAGAGAGGCTGAATTCTGGGCTGCTGTCCCATGCGATGTAGTGGCTATAAAATCGGCCTCGGCACTGTTTTCTTCTCCGTTTTCCACCAAATTTGGAGGCTTACTTGAGGAAGGAGTTGGGAACGGGCTAGGGGTGGAATCAGCTGAATTTGAAGTCGTTCCATGCATGTTCTGAGCTGGAATCGCAGTTGCTATCCGGTTTTCTGAAAAATCTGCTCTTGGATTCTTTGGAGATGAAGTGACCTTCCCACTCCTCAAATAAATAGCACTCACATTTCTTTTAGGATTAGGAACAGTTTGGGAAGGTAGTTGACTTGATCCTTGAGCTTGATTCTGATTAATCCCACTCGCCAATTAACCCAATTGCCTCTCAATGTTGTGATTTTGTTGTTGTTGTTGTTGGAACATTTGTTGAAACATTTCCATCATTTGTTGATGCTGCGCATTTTCTCCACTTGAGCTCTCATACCCTCCTTGGTTAGCATAGCTCCTTGACTGACCTTGAAAGGATGAATTAGTTGGCTGAAATGGTGGAGCTTGCTGATTTTGTTGAAAACATGGATTTTGGGGCTGATAAGAGGGCTGAGTGGAGGGTTGATAGGGCTGATTAAAGGGCTGCTGTGCTTGGAAACTTTGCTGGGAATTGTAACCTTGAAAGTTCTGATTTTGAAGTGAAAAATTCTGTGGCGAGGTTTGAAAATTCTGATTTTGAAACCCTTGATTGTAGGGCTGGAAATTCGGATTCAAGGGCTGTGAAGGCTGAAAATTTTGTTGATTTTGCGCTTGGAAAGCTGGGAATGATTGAAAACTTTGCTGCCCTTGATGATATTGCTGGAATTGAGGTTCGAAATGCTGAAATGGTTGCCGAAATTGTTGAGAATTAGGCTGAAACGGGGGCTAAAAATTTTGATTTGATTGCTGAAAAGTTTGCTGATTGTTCTGAATTTGTTGTGGCTGCTGGAAATTCGGTAGATGCTGCTGTGAGGACTGAGTTTGAGGGTCTTGTTGATAGAAAGCATTCCCGTACCTCAAGTTAGGATGATTCCTCCAACCGGGGTTATAAGTAGAGGAATACGGATTATTTCTTGCTGGAAATTGTCCTCTTACTAATGCTGCTACTGTTTCATCCTGTTGGAGGGTGGGGCATGAATCTGAGGTGTGCTCTAGACTAGAGCAAATGCCACACACATTTATCATTTGACTTGACTGTGGAGGTACTGAAGGAGTTGAATTTTGTCTTTCCATTCTTAATTCCATTTGCTTAAAAGCCGAGGTGAGTTCTATCAATGCATTCGCAACCTCCTTCTGATCAGTAGGAACTACCTGAACTTCACCCACTCCTCTGGTGGTCAAGGCTCTGCTTCCAAATTGTTGGGAGTTCTCCGCCATGTTAGAAATTAGCTCCCTAGCTTGCATTGGCGTTTTGTTCACTAGGGCCTCTTCAGCTGCAGCATCTATCATGACTCTGTCCATCTGCAGCAGTCCTTCATAAAAGTACTGAATCAATAGTTGCTCACTGATTTGATGCTGGGGGCAACTTGAACACAGCTTGTTAAATCTCTCCCAGTAGTCATACAATGTCTCACCAACCACTTGTTGAATCCCACAGATGTTTTTTCTGATTATAGCTGTCCTGAAGGCTGGGAAATACTTCTCCAAAAATGTCTTCTTCATAGCGATCCAACTAGACACATGTCCTGTAGGCAGATAATAGAACCAGTCTTTTGCTGCTCCTATCAGTGTGAAAGGGAAAGCTCTCAGCTTGATGTCTTCTTCAGAAATGCCCTGAGGCTTCATAGTGGAGCATACCACATGGAATTTGTGCAGGTGTCTGTTGGGATCCTCTCCAGTTAATCCCTGAAACTTTGGCAGCAAATTAATAAGTCCAAATCTTAACTCAAAATTTCCCCCCAGCTCTGGGTAAGCTATGCTGGAGTACTGAAATGCAGCATCTGGTGCTGCGAGCTCCTTCATGATTCTTTGGTGGTCTGCCATGTCTCTGCCTGAGTGAGTAAAGATAGTCTGAATGGGAGGGATATCTGTAATCTCAGAAAGAATGCCCTGGCTCCTCCTAGCTCTGAAAGTCCTCTCAATCTCAGGGTCGAATTCTTCTAAATCACCACCTGAAGACCTGGTCATAAAATAAAACAAATCGCAGTAAAAGTGGATAAAGAGATAAAACAACTAGAATCAAATCAAAAGATATAACAATAAGTACAAAAGTAAATCAAGAATGATATGAAATGAGTGCACAAGCTAAAATCAAACAAATCAACTAGTAAATTCCCCGGCAACGGCGCCAAAAATTTGACAGTCCCGAAATACTAGATTAAATTGTCACGAATTGTGGAACCATCAGAATTTAAATGTGAATGAAATGCTGGAAACCCTTTTACAATCAAAATCTGAAAATGTAATATAGGGGCCACAGGTCGTATTTTTCTCGAGGACTAGTTGATATAATTTGATTCGCACTTGGTTTATGTGTCGTTTATGTTTTGGGTTTCGAATAAAGATTTGGGTTTGGTTTTAAATAAAAGTGAAGATGTGATGGAAAGAATTAAACTCAACTAATAACCAAACAATTGATGGCAAGTGCTAATTCAACCAATGAAAACCTAATCAAGCACTCACCAAATTTTTAGGAACTGATTTCTGATTTCAACAAACAAAAGAACTGCTAAACAGTTAAGTAAAGGCAGAATTGGTAGTTTTTGGAAACAAACAAGCTAAGACAAATCAATGCAAAGGAGATTTTCGGAAATTACACAAGCAATAAGCATTAACTAGCTACAATGTTTTTGGAACCTAACCACTGCAAATAAAAATTCAGAATTGAGTGAATTCTAACTTATTGATTCCGAACACACTCACATGCCACAAAGAAAGCAAGCTAAATTCGGATGCAAAAGTTCAAATCTATTGGCACGCAAGAGATAACTCTTTGTGCCAAAACTAACACCAAACTAAAGAAATTAGTAAACTTTCGGCTCCAATTCTTAAGCTGATTGGTTCAATTGGGAAACAAGGCTATTAGGGAAGAACTAAGCAAGTCTAAGGAGAGGAATTGAAACTGAAATCAGAGCTAGAGAAACAAAAAATTCAGAAACTAAATGGCTGAAATTTCAGATTGCAGAATTGAATGATTAGTTACTGATCTTGTTTTCGCAATAGATTAAAGGCTGATCTAGCTAACACAAACTGATTACAAATAACTAATCTAGGCACAAAACAACTTAACTAGCAATTACTTAACCAAATCTAGTGAAATAGGACTAAAAATTCTGATGTGCAGAATTCAGAATTGGCACGCAGGCTGAACACTTGGCACACAACAAATTAAGCTAAAGCAAACTGAAATTTAACTAAATCTATCACTAAACAAGTTCCTAATTTACTTAACTCGAAGATTAAAATCCTAATTAAGCTAAACAATTCAAAACTTACAAACTAAGACAGCTGAAAACTGAAAATTGCATAAACAGAACAGAATTTGGCAGGAATCAAATTTCAGCTACAAAACATGAAAATTAAGGATCTAAACTACTCCTCAACCCTTCCTCAACTCAAGAACTTCTTGGTCGTCAATCAAGAGTGAACTTCGGACCCGCAAGCTCAGCAAATCAGTGAGGAACTGTCTCTGATACCGAATTAGATCAAATTCTGCCCAAGCTGAAATTTGCTTCCGAATTCTTCAAACTCGCTGTGGTGGCTTGCGATTTGGATTAGGGAATGACCGAAACCTTCCAGGGAACCCCTCTGGTCAGCTCGGATGCAGTGGAAGTGAATCACAGCTGAGCTCGCTGAATTCGAGTAGTGAAACTGCTGAAACCTCACGCAGCTTCACTATTGAGCAGAAATCCAATCTGAAACCTCTCTGAGACTCTCTTCACTGACCTAGCCCTTGCTCTGATGATGGATTGAGTGACCGCGCCTTCGATTGGATGTAAAATGGAAGAAAACGATGAAGAAAATGAAGAACTCGACTGTTGCGGCGAAGACGCGATGAAGGGGAAGCTGCGGCGATTTTTCCTTAAATAATTAAGCACGGACGGTCCAGATTGATCCACTTCAATCCAACGGCTGATCTTGGTCTGATTTTAGCCAAACTTTGATGATGATGATCTGGGGTCAGGATCTGCCTTGTGGTAGCTCGGATCCTCCAGATTCGCAACGGATGGTCCAGATCAAGCTAATCTTTGAATGTATGATCTAGAGCCCTCCGAGCTTGATCCAACGGTTGATTTAGCTCTGATTGGAATGAAACCTTCAGATCTTGATCAGGGTGCTTGATCAACCCTAGCCCTAGCTCGGATTGCTTCAGATGATCCCGGATGGCTCAGATCTAGCCGCTTTTGAATCGGACGACCCAGATTTAATCATAATCTTGATAATTCGATCCGGGTCACTTCCGATTCAAGTTTGACCCAATATGCCCTAGATCCTTGAACCTTTGATGCCTACAAAAAATAGATCAAGAATTTAATGGCCAAATAATCCAATTTTATGTAAATTTTCAATTAAGTCCAAAACAAGAGTAAGTTCTAAAACCTAGGGCAATTTCACAATTTTAGCAATAAAAACATAGGTCAAAGTGGATTTTAGCAGCTCAAATAATCAATAATATAATATTTATCACTAATATAAAACCTTTAATACGGTTCGGAGATGACGCTCCTACTCCACGACAGTCTGTAAGGTGGACGATCCCGATCCATTGGTGGATGACTCCTTAGAAAACCTCCGGCTAGCTCATGTAACTCCTTGTGGGTGGAAAAACCTCGCCACAAACTCACCAATAACACCTGAGCACTTAGACTACTAATTGGCTTTTAACCAAGTTCAATTTCGTCAACCCTAGCCAGCCAAATTGAGCTCCTTTAAATAGCGCAACGTTCGAATTCCCAGCCGATACCAGTCGACTACATAAAAGATCAGTCGACTAATTTTTTTGTGACATCTACCAGTCGACTGATCCCACACCAGTCGACTGGTAAAACCCTTAACCTAGGGTTTTCCTTCCCGAGTACAGTACACTTGTACTTGGATCCTCACAACTCACTTGACTCTTTCTTTGCAGCTTTGATTCTTGCCTTCAAGTCTTCTTTGCTTTGGCTCTCGTCCCTCGGATGCATACAAGCACGCGTCTTGTCTTCACATGTCATCCTTTGCATATGCCTCAAAGTACGCTTCCCTCTTCTCATCGTTGCTACCTTATCCACAGTCCCTCGGATGCCTTTTCATCCTTCATCGGACCCGAAGCCGTTAAACTAAGTCTATGTTTATCCTACAATCCTGCACACTCAAATTCACATATCAAATACAAGGATGAACCTTGTTGGGGCAATCAGCCGAAGTATGATATGGAGGATCATGTGTTTCGATGTGTGTGTCAATATGGTTAAGATAGGATTTTATTGTGTTTTAATATGTGTATGTGAGTATGCAGGTTTGCAGGTACACATAGACTTGGTTGGATGTCTTCAGGTATGGTGAAGGGTGGCATGGAGGCAAGCCGTGGGCTTGTGTGGGCATCCGAGGGACCATGGATAGAGCAGGGACGATGAGCCGAGGGAAGCGGACTTCGAGGTGTACATGAAGGATGGCATGGAGGCAAGCCGAGGGTTTGTGTGCGCATCTAAGGGATGAGGGCCGAAGACGAAGCGGGCTCGAAAGCAACAGATCGAGGCTGCTGGAGCAGAGAAGATGAGTTGAGGGACGTGTGTTGGGACCGGTAGACTAGCTAGAGGGGGGTGATTAGCTCCGATTTGCTTGTAGATGATTTATCGCGGCGGAAGACTTCAAGCAATACTAACACTTTGGATTTTACTTGGTATCCACCCCGGCCGGGTGACTAATCCAAGGATCTACTCTCCTCACTCTCTCATACACTATGAAAGATCTCCTTCTTGAGGTGGAGAAACCTCTTACAAGCTTTCACAAAGATACAACAAGATTACAAAGCAAAATACAAATGAAATCTTACAAGATTTACAATGAATGAAGTCTCTTTGCTTTCTTTGCTATCTTCAAGCTTGTGATTGCCTCTAGAACCTTGGAAATGCAGCAGCAATATCCTCCAAGGCTTCCCTTGAAATGGCACTGATGAAGGAGAAGAAGGGGAGAAGTCTTATGGCTCAAAACCTGCGTGAAAACCCTTATACCTGACGCCTAGGGTTTCCTAATCGATTACCCAATCGATTATCACGTCATACTTAGCCGTTCAACAGCTAGTTTTTGAACCTTAATCGATTGCGAGTGTCTTGAATCGATTACTCAATCGATTTAGAACCCTTCTGTTCCCCCGCGCAAACTGTCGTAATCGATTAGCCAATCGATTACCGATACCCTGAATCGATTGCTCAATCGATTAAGGGCCCTTCTGTTCTCTCGCACAAACTACCCTAATCGATCAGTTGATCGATTCACCCAATCGATTGAGTCTAACCTAACTTGTTTTCACAAGCCTAGGATCCCCTACCAAGTGTCCGATCAACCCTTTTGACCAACCTGGATTTCTACTGCCTAGCTCCCAGCTCGGACTTAACCTGGTTCCCAACCAGATTCGCCTAACCCTCGAATTATGTCTAGTCTCTTGGTAGACTTCCACCTTGCCAGCATGCGATCTCCCCGATCCATTTGGACTTCACCTAGTCCCACTAGGCCTTTTCCCATGCCAGCGTGCGATCTCCCCGATTCACCTGGACTTCACCTAGTCCCACTAGGTGTGCCTAGTCCCACTAGGTCTTTTCTCATGCTAGCGTGCGATCTCCCCGATCCACCTGGACTTCACCTAGTCCCACTAGGTGTGCCTAGTCCCACTAGGTCTTTTCCCATGCCAGCGTGCGATCTCCCCGATCCACCTGGACTTCACCTAGTCCCACTAGGTCTTTTCCATCAAGCCTCCAGTCAACCTTGACCCACTTGACATCATACGATATTCAAACATCATATGACATTCAAACATCATTATCAAAGATCGAAACATCCAACCATAAGCTTACCAAGCTTACCAGACCTAAGCTCACCCGAGCTTAGTCAAACTAGGTCAACCCTGACCTAACCAAGATTGCACCAATAACACGGACTTCGAGGCATGCGTGAAGGATGACATGGAGGCAAGCCGAGGGCTTACGTGCGCATCTGAGGGACGAGAGCCGAAGATGAAGAGGGCGTGAAGACAACAGATTAAGACTGCTGTTTGAAGAGTCAACCAGGTCGTGAGGGCCCGAGTGTTGAGTGATTGTACTCGGGAACTAAACCGGGAGGGTTCGAGTGCGGAGAGAAATGTACTCGGGAAGGGTAACCCTAGGCTTAGGGAAGGACTAGTTGACTTCCCCTGGGGCAGTCGACTGGTGTGGCCAGAATTCGAATGGTCATGTTGTGAAATTCGAATTCTAGTGAGGCCAGTCGACTGCCCCAGGGGCAGTCGACTGGTAACAGTCACTTTCAACCTCGAGCTCTATTTAAGAGAGTTTGTTTAAGGCCTTTCTTCTTGGCGAAACTTGCTTGGGTAAAGCTTGTTAGTAGCCTATATTGCTCAGATCGTGTACGAGGGTTGTGGCGAGGTTTCTCCACTCACAAGGAGCTACGAGAGCTAGCCGGAGGTGCTCCGGGGAATCATCCACTGACGGATTAGGGATCGTCTACCTTACGGACAACCATGGAGTAGGAGTTTTATCTTCGAACCACGTAAATAGGTGTGTTCCTCTTAGTTTAGTTTTAGTTTTTGTTTATTCCGCTTGCGCACTAACTTTGTAGGAAGAAAAATCGAAAGAAGCTATTCACCCCCTCTAGCTTGACGGTCACGGTCCTAACAAACCTATCTTAAACCCTTTGCCCATACATCAAAACACATGGTCTCACGGACCATAGATTACCTCAACAAAAATAATAACATTAAAAAAACTAAGTAGAATAAATAGAGGCGCAACCAATTTACTTGGTTTGTAACCAGAAAAATTGCTAATCTAAGACAAAGTGAAGCTCAAACTCCTGATTAACTCCTTGGGGCGGAAAAACCTCTTTACAGATTTAGAACTCAGAAATAGAAGAGAAACTTAAAGAAGAATTACATGTACAACTGATTAAATCAAAGTAATTGAGTCTTGGGTCTATTTATAGCCACAGTAAAAGTCTATCCAGTTACTGACATGACCCTACATGGGCGGCCGAGTGCATACGGGTACCTGACATGTGACTCTAGGCTTATCCTCGTGGCAACGACCGTGAACAACTACTTTTGGATGAAGTTTGGACTTACGGGCGCCCCAGTCACTTTCGAGCACCCGAGAACAAGGCACCCCAGTTCAACCGTGCGCCCTATGCCTGGGCGCTCAAATTCAACTTGGGCACTCGAGTTGACTTGGTCAATATTTTGTTGACCAGTCTTCCAACGGGTCTTCTTGGGTGATCTCGGGCCTTCTAGTGTTGGGCTCACCCGAACCCTCATCCGACCTTCTCCTCGAGCGTGCTTCCTCCCGACTTCTCGATCCTCGAATGTCGCACGCATCCTTCTCGCTCCACCGGTGTACTCTTTCGCAGTCCTCCATGTCTCTCGGGTGTACCGAGCTCGTCAGCTCCCTTCCCATACCATCCTTCTCGATCTTTGTGTCTTCCACTCGACTTCCTGTGCTCCTATGCTCCTGCACACTTAGACACAGGGATTAGATACTAACAGGACCTAACTTAACTTGGTTGACAACATCAAAACTTATCCGGAATACTTACAGAGGACTATATTGTTGTTTATGTTTTTGTTAGTGTACGATCATATTGGCGCATTTACTTTTGTTAGTACTATTACTGAGACTGTTTCCTTTGATTTCCTTATACAATATTGATCATGCACTATTTTTTGATACCTGTTGAGAGTATTTTGTACTCACTACCTCTTGCTTTTCCTTTGACTTCAAGATTAGCAAATAGAGAATACGTCATATCACTCAGAGGTCCTAGCTGTCGGTCCCACTCAAGTTGAATTTTCCTTTCGGAGTTGTTTTATTTTCTGTTCCACTGTCTCTGTTTATTGTTTTCTTTCCCTCGTTTAACCATTGAGGTTTTGTTAAAATAATATAACTGTTATCTTGTGTAGTTTAGTATGAACTCATATTCATGCATACATATAAACATTAGCTTTTAATAACATGGTGATTTTCATATCGTTTTGGTAGTTATATTGGTTTTAATTATTTTGGTACCAGTTAGTTCTAGTATTATCACTAGGGGATACCGTCTGATTTGTCGAACAAATATACTCCCGGGTGTAACAAACATAGCCCACTCTGATGGACACAGGTATATGCACATGCATTTATAAACCCTAAACTACTTTGCCCTCTTCTTCTTCTTTCTCGAAAAACTTACATGAGCATATTACAAGAAAAAATAGCTTTTCTGATACTTTTTTAATGACATTTATTAAAATATGTCATTGATTTATATATATCATTACACTTTCTTACATGAGCATCAGGCTGGCTTGCTCGATCCAAGCTGATCCTACCGTCTCGGTCAGTCGCCATCCGGACTGCTTATCTTACTAGTCGAATTGGGTACTGACTGGTCGAATAACCTTATACCCGGAGCTTGACCGGTTGTTGACCACCCACTCGACTCCATGTCAGCTGCCCCCTAATAAAGGATTGTCTAGCTTGACACCTAATATTCACCGGAACAAGGTTTGTTACTCAGATTATATTATATTATAATTTTAAAATATATCAAATAAATCATTATTATATTACACGACATATTATCACTTATTAAATATAATTATAATCTGAATTATATTTTAAGTCTAATTATATTACAAACGTCACATAATCAAACATAGCCACAGTGTCAGCAGATAAAGTAAGAGGGGGGAGTTTGTCGCCAAATAAAAGAATAAACAACATTTATAAGGTGACAAAAATACATTTGTAAAAGACATAAAAAAAATGATGGAATTAAAATTAATAAAATAAGATGTCATCAAATCAAAAACAAACATGGTCGGACTTATCAAGGTGGCATGAGCGGTAACGAGACAAATCCAACTAAATTGGTATTTAAATTTATTTGATAAGATAATTAAATAAGTTAAAGGGAAAATTTGAAAAAACTCCCCAACATCAAACTCGGCTTTGCATACACTCCCTAACCGAAAATTTCTTTGCATGCACTCCCTGATGGGATTGACAAGACAGTTTTGTGTATTATTTTTTTATCAATATAAAAGAGTAAAAATTCAGTATAAATTGTAAAGATTTGAGTATAAATTGTTTGAGATTGAGTATTAATTTAAGAAATTTGAGTATTATTTGAAAAAATTTGAGTATACATTGTTTCAGTATATGCTAAAAATTTCAGTATACATTATCAAAATTTAAGTCAAAATTTAAGTATGAATTGATTTAGATTGAGTATTATTTTAAAAAAATTTGAGTATAAAATTTAGAAATTTGAGTATGTGAGGTTGCATCCACCACATCAAGATTTTCACATGAGGGGTTACCGAAATTTTATACTCAAATTTCTAAAATTAGTACTCAATTTTAAATAATTTATACTCAAATCTTTATAATGTATACTGAGTTTTCAGTTTTTTATACTCGCCAAATCAAGATTTTTACATGAGGAGTCACCGAAACTTTGTACTCAAATTTCTTAAATTAGTACTCAATCTCAAACAATTTATACTCAAATATATATAATGTATACTGAGTTTTCACTCTTTTATACTCAATCCATCAGGGAGTGAATGCAAAGAATTTATCAAGTGGGGAGTGCATGCAAAGGTCAGTTTGAGATTGGGGAGTTTTCTCCAATTAACACTAAGTTAAATTTAAAATAAATTAAGCAGTTAAAATTATTACTCATGCTTTAACGTGGTTTTTTTTACCGAACATAAGCTTTGTTAACTCAGTGAAGATTGATTTATTTAGATGTTATTAAATTTTTAATTATTGTTTGAAAATTTTATAATTTTTAATTTATTTGATTGGTTTTTAAGTTTATTAATACAAATTTATTTGTTTATTGGGAATTTTGTTTAATTGATTAATATGATTTATAAATATTATTTATGAATAATTCATAATCTTTCTTCGTATTATTAATATTAATGGTTCTAACACACATATAAGTTTAATTAATTATATATATATATATATAAAATAAATTCTTATGAAATAAAATATCAAATTTACTCATTAACATTTTATTCATTTACAATTATAAGTTCATAGCTACATGAGCATCACTTAACTCAAACCTTATATGCAATCTGCGCAGCTCCGCAAATGTTGACTGATTCGAAAAAAATTATACAACAAAGTATCTTTTGACAAAAATCTACTTGCTCATCTAATGATAATAATGACAATAATAATAATACAATTAACATGGTCGGTCCGGTCGAGCTAGAGTAGGTTTACATTGGACGCTTTAAATCACATTGTCGAGCTCCCACCCGGTACAAGGTGGTCCAGCCCCACCTGACAACAGGCCTAATCTCATTCAATGCCATCAATGCCACCACGTTTCTTGAGTTCATTGCACACTGTTTACTGAAATGAGTTGGGGCCTAAAATCCCGATTGGGATCATCTGTCCCAAAAAAAAAAAGCCCCTGTTCCGCTCTTCGACGATGGCCGGCGAGTCGTCCGATCGCCGATCGGACACCACCGATGGATTTTGATCGTCATACCAAATCAAATGATATCCTAGAAGAACGGTGAATCGGTCGGAATCGCTGCAATTGCAATCTCGTCAGATTCGACGGTGAATCTGACGAGATCGCAATTGTGACGATTCCGACCGATTCACCGTTCTTCTAGGATATCATTTTATTCGGTACGACGATCAAAATTTATCGGTGGTGTCTAATCGGCAATTGGACGACTCGCCGGCCGTCGTCGGAAGGCGGGACAGGAGTTGTTTTTAGGGACAGAGGATCTGCCCGTGTTCGCTAAAATCCCCCACCAAAAGTCTATTGGTTATCCCTCGCTCAATGCAT
Organism: Boesenbergia rotunda; assembly: GCA_024364735.1. Classification (NCBI taxonomy): domain Eukaryota; kingdom Viridiplantae; phylum Streptophyta; class Magnoliopsida; order Zingiberales; family Zingiberaceae; genus Boesenbergia; species Boesenbergia rotunda. The sequence goes on along the minus strand of JAGFNQ010005876.1, from coordinate 30,349 downwards.
CAACTGTAGATGGCCGAAAACCACTTAAGTAGATGAAATCGAAAAAAGTCAATTACATGAGTTGACTTTGAGCATATGGTCAACTAAGGAGTCTAAGTTACTTTTGGAGGCACCTCAATTGAATGGATGAGTTTTGTGTAAAAGAAGAACTGAGGCTCTTCCATTGGAAATTAACCCGAGGCGCCTCAAGTTGGAATCGAAACACTTTGGGTTAGAACTGAAGCACCTTAGATAAAAAATTATCAGCAGTTACTGTTGGCCATCGTGGATAAAACTTATCCAACTAAGACGTCTTAGATCACAATTGAATCGTCTCAATGCTACGTCAGCACTACAGTAACTTATATTTTTGGATTATAAATAGCCACTAGGATTAGGATTGAAGTACAACAACTGTAATAATTAGTCTATTTTGAGCTTTCAAAAGTCTATAAGAGACTACTCCGTCTACAATAAAGGAGATTCTTAGTGGAGTTTTTCAATTGCTTCAGATTGACAACCATCCTGAATGTAACTAAGTAATTCTAGTGTCTCTTACTAATTTTTGTATTGCTGTTTATGGTTATTTTATCTGTTTAATTAATTTGCATCCTTGCTAAGCAAAAGCAAGAGATATCTTTTATAATTAACTCGCAGGGCTATTCATTCCCCTCTAGTCGGCCTATACGGGATCTACACTTAATACATGTATACTCTCAAACATTGATGTCATATACTATATAGGGATGACAATTTCACCCGAATCCGACGGAGAATCCGACATCCGACCCGAATGGAGGAGGATATGGAGGGACTATCAATACCCGATATCCGACCCGAATACCCGATTAAATAAAAAATACATATATACATTAAAGATTTTTTCTCCAAAACCTACTAATAATTTGTATTAATGTTAGAAATAGATTATATATATGTTTAATCTATTTTTAAAATTATAGATATATATTTTTTTAACTTTAATGTTAATTATAATATACTTTTGTTCAATGATATAGTTGGATAGAAAGAAAAAAAATTATTAGTATACAAGATATCCTATCCTTTAATGCGTATGGGTATACCGGATGGATATCCGATACCCGATGGGTATGGGTACGGAGGATATAGAATCCGATCCGAACCCGACCCATTGCCATCCCTAATACTATATTAAGAGCAATGATTTTTTTTTAAATTCGTGTCTAATCGAGGTACTTTTACCAATCGATTGCTAAGTACAACAATCGTTTAGTGGTGGAATGTAACTGTTAGGACCCATGCGAATAGAGGGGGGGGGGGGAAATAACTTCGATTGCTTCTCAATTGATCTTGTGCTCGTCGTTTGAATGCCTAGCGGAAATCTTGATTCAAACTTAACTCTACAAGTACAACACCGAGATTTTACTTGGTATCCGTCTCCTTGAGGCGACTAGTTCAAGGCTTACTCTCAATGATCTGCCTCCAAAATAACGATCTCCCTCCACTATAATAATATCTTTCTCGGACACCTTTCGGAGGCGTAGAATCCTCTTACAATGAGTACGCACAAGTTTACATGAACCTTATTTTAAACGCTTTATTGCTGCTTGGAATATAATTGTCTCTTGTTGGTGCATAAATGTAGTAGCACTTCTTCAAACCCTCAAGAACCAACTGTCAAAATCTTCTGATCAAGAACCTTCTTTTATAGCCTTCAAGTCGGGGTTGATTTCCATCTATTAATCGACTGATCCTATTCATCAATCGATTGATATCTCGAATCCGACCGTTTAAACATGTAGAACTACTCTTTATGGACATGTTTGACCACTATCAGACAATTGATGAAACTCATTAGTCGATTGATACCATCAGTCGAATCCAGCAACCAAATTGACTTGCTTCTGTTTGGTTCTGATCGCAATCAGTTGATTAATGCAACTCATTAGTCGCATAATGTCATTAATTGAGTTTAACAATTGTATCGACTTGTTTTTATTGGGTTTCAAAAGTCATTAGTCGATTGATCAAACCCATCAGTCGATCAATATCTGCATTTTACAAACATAAATCTTTGAACAACTTCATTTCACAATTAAAATCGTCTCGTTCTAATATCTGAGTTAAAGGTTATGACCTTCAAAAGTTTATTCTGTCAGGACTCCACGTTTCATCGCTATATGTCCGGTTACCCATGGCCTACTTAGACTTTCCGTCTCGTGCCAAGTGTTCGGTCCTCGATGACTCACTTGGACTTCCCTCTCTTCGATTTTTCATTGGACTTTCGATCATGAAATGTCCAGTTAACCTTAACCCATTTGGACTTTCCTCTAACTAATTTCTCGTTGGATTTCCAATCATTAAGCATCTGGTCAACCTTGACCCACTTAGACATTTTTCTTGCCAACTTTTACTTGGACTTCCGATCTCCAAGTGTCTGATCAACCGTGATCTACTTGGACTTTTGACATCGTCAAGTATCTAGTTAACCTGGATCTACTCGACTTCTCATGCCAACTCCTTATTGGACTTTTGATATCGTCAAATATCTAATCAACCTTGATCTACTTAACATCTTACTAACATATTGATCAGATATCGAAACCAAACTAGAGTCAACTTGAGCTTAGTCAACTTGGTCAACCTTGACCTAAGATTGATTGCATTAATAGCAACTTGATCGGAAACAAGTTAAAAAAAATTATTGCTCTCAATATAGTGTATCGTTTGGAATCATAGATATATTAATTAGAGTTAGATGAGTATATCAATATTGGTTTGAAGTGATTTGGAGTTCTCTAAGACCATCAGTCGATTTTGAATGAAAGTTGCTAATGAACTTAGACAACTCTGAATAATTGTAAACCAAGACCGATATACTCATCTAAGTCTCATTAATATATCTATATACTCAAATATTAGTTTGACATACTATATTAAAAACAGTCATTTTTTCAATTCCTTTACAATTGAGTTATATTTGCCAATGGATTGTTACATGGAAGCAATAGATTGGTGGAATGTTACACATCCACATAATCATTTTCAATCGGTTAACACATTACTATCGGTTAACACATTACTACTAATGGATTGGTAAATCTTTTAATTGATTGGGAACAAAAAAAGAAGGGTAAAATAAGTATTGAGTACATAATTTGATAATTTTTAATATTACCTATGTGACTTGAGTATTCTGAAAATTTGGCTACGTGGTTCAGTAGTTTGTCAAAAAGAAAAAACACACACACACTTTGTACCTTCCTTGCACTTGTTGTTGATTCTTCCACCCTTTTCTCCAAGTAAACATGACAAAAATCCACAACTATGATACGAAACCCATTGTTGATATAGTTAGTACTATATCACTGAAAAAAATATTACTCTTCTGCCCCTAAGATAATGATGCAGCGATTAAACTCTTTAATTGATTAATTAGATATTTAAAAAATGAATTTTAACTGTGACATATTATAGAGATTTTTCTTCAATAGGATCATAACTTTAAAAATAATGACTACTTGGATCAGCGATCGTTTCCTGATTTATTATTATGGTCGGAGAAAAATTTTCATGAGGCAAATTGATCATTTATAAGCTTAATCATTTTTAAGACCTCGAATACTTGAATTATATATATATATATATAGAAAAATGATACGCAGCAGGAATTTGGAGTATGAAACTCAACGAAAATTACGTGACACTCCAATTGCGATGATTCCCTGTGCTCTCAGGATATAGTTTAGTTCGGGGCGGCGACCGGAGGCCGCCATTGATGTCTAGATGGTAATTGAATGTATACAAAAAAAAATATCATATCATTCTCATTGAATTTCATACTTCAAATTATTGCTGTCTATGATTACTTTGATCGCATAGTTAGCACTATTTCGTCAACAATAAAAGCATCACTTTTGTGATGTTGCCAAAGGATTCATCGAAAGAGAGAATAAGGGGGCGCTTGGTATATATTTGACAATGAGAATGGTAATGAATTTTGATTGAGGGGTTTATGAGTTTAGTGATAATCTAGTGGGGGTTGAGTTATAAAATCAAGGGTATCATATCCATATTTTAATTCCGATTCTCGTATACCAAATATTATAAATGAGAATGAAATCTATTTCATTCTTATTTTCACCTTTTAAACCCGCTTATCAAGCGCCCCTAAGAATTGAATGAGTCTGATAAGCATCAGTTTGGTCCCCTCACTTGAAAACACAATTTAATTGCGTGGTCCTCTATAGTGTCCTTAATTCTCAAATTTTTTTAATATTATTTCTTCCAACCTTTCTCTCCAAAGAAACATGACCTAAACCTAAAACTATGTCTATAAAATCTGTCACAAGGTTGATGAGAAGCCAAAGATTGTCAATGGAACCCATTGATAGCATAGTTAGCACTATATCGTCAACAAAATTATTGGAGCAAAAGATGATATCGTTTACGGCTCAGTATCATGTATACTACCGCATCGGTCATTGATGACACAATTGCCTTTATGTGATGTTGCCAATGGGTTCATCAAAAGAGAGAATATAAATGGAACGAGTGTGAAAAATATAGATTGGTCCCCTCTTTAGAAACGCAATTTAATTGTGTTGTCCTATGTAACTCCCTTAATTCTCAATATATATATTTTTAATTTCTTCCATTTTCTTCTCCAAAGAAACAAATTGACAAGAGTATAATCTCACACACCACAATTATATTAATACAAATAGTCCAAGAGAATACCGTATTTCTTAAAATATTTATAGAAATGAAATTGAGTGATTAAATTATTTTAATATATATTTTTTATTTATTAAAGGAAAACAAAAATTATTGTTAAATTTTATTTATTTAAAAGGATAATAAAGAGGAAGAGAAAATTGTTATTTATTTTAATTTTTTGGTTTTGAAAAATTAAAAAAAAAGAGGTATTTTAAATTAAAAATATAATTAGGATGTTATTTTAATATTTTTTGAGTGTGGGCGCACGATAGCGTTAGTTATTATTGGGCCTTCCGGTTGCGCTACGCGAGGCCACCGCACCTCGAAAAGGCCTTTCCGGCGCGGAGGACGGAGGCTAGGCCGGAGCGACCAAATCGGATATGCGGCGAAGGAACCATGGAAGCCTTCATCGTTGCCGGCGGGAGCCATGAGCCATGGTGCTTGTTGGATCGGAACTCGTCCTTCGTGCCGTCATGGCTACAGGCGACCGCCACGATGAGGTGGCTTCATCTATCTGGAGGTTCGGAGGAGGAGCTGTCGCCTGATCGACAAAATGCACGATTCCAGGTCAGTTTCTGTTTTAATTGCTTGACAATTTCGGGTAGATCGGAATGTTAAATTTAGGTTCCATGATTGATGTTTGTAGACCCACTGTCGCAGAAACGAAACTCGATCTAAATACAGTGATTCGTAGAAAGTTGAAACAGAATTCCAAGACGGGTTTGGAATTCGAACATAATCTTTGAAAATTATGAATCTACCTAGTCCTGTTGAAATGAGGGGACCAAACAATGAATAATTGCTAGATTTTGACCAAAAAAAAGGAGACTGTGATAAAAGTTACTGTTGAGAAAGGAACATTGGAAAAAGAAGGGAAAAAAGATTGATGATGGGAAGAATGACAAGAGAGGTCAGAGAGTACACTGAAAGAACAATAAAGATAGGATTCTGAAGAAGGTTGTAGACAAACATATGACGATGGCCATGTCTGGGTTCCTTGAAAAATGAAAAAGATAATACAGTAACATTTAGTGCTCTTATCCACATCAACTGAGAATTTTCAGCATGATGGAAAAGCCGGGCACACGATAATAACAAATTTGAGAGCATGATAGAATCTACATTATAACAAGTTGTCAAGGATGTGAAATCCACAAATTTACAATCCCAAATAGCTTAATGGATTGAAAATTTGCTAGAAAACAACAATTTCTATCAATATTGTGCCAAAATTAATCAGAACATATTACATTATGATTACACAACATCAGCACAAGTGGTCAAGATGTGAAATTTGCCTACAACATTATGATCACCTTACTCAAAATTCTTTGCTGGTGGGGGCCTAATAGTAATTTGGTTTTCTGCTCATTCCATTGAATGGAAGGTAAAGAAGCTAGGGATTGGATTTCACATAACTAGAAATTTCAAGAATTGATAATCTACATAAGAAGATTATGGAAAAGAATACCAAATGTAGGTTAATTTTTTCCATCTTTCTTGATTGCTTCTTGATAAATTTTGCCATTACTAAGTGGACTGTTAATCACTATACTGACCTAAAATTTAAATTTTGCAATAAATGCAGTCGAAATAAAGAATTGTAACAATGAAAACCATCAATCAAGTCTGATTAAGTGACTATAATTTGCAGGCAGTACCTTTTTTTTAAAATAAAATTGTAAAAGAGATTATATTTATTATCTCATTCAATTCTTTTGAGGAAGTTGTTCAAATAATTATACTTGGATGCATTTAGTTTCTGAAGTATAATCAACACATCCATGTAATTTAGAAAAAAATTATAAACATCAAGTTTCCTTTTGATCCCAAAGTTGAGAAGTGGAATTCTAAAAATTTATTTATAATTAACTGCAATTTATCACAGAATAGAATACAATTCTGATATTCACAATTTTTACATTTACACTTTAATGCAATTTTGATATTTTACACTTGAATACAATTCTTACATCACAATTTGATCACAGAAGAGAATTAACATTCTTTTTCATGTGGATTGACACCACTCATGCGAAAGAGTAATAGTTTAGGAAATACCACTTTAAATTGTGCTTTATCCATCTATGTGGGCATGGTGATCAAATTGATTTATATAAAAATGTTATTTTTTTATTCAGGTATTTTGACATGGTAAGCAAGCTTGCTGGAAGTTAAAGGGTAAGGAAGATAATGAATTATTAGATTCTAGCTCATGCCGAAGAAGAACCTGAACTGCCAGGTTATTCCTTCACTTTTTTAAAAAAATTATTTTCTTTGTTAATTATCTCCTCTGCTGAATCTTACTATTGATTTAACTTTATCAAATTCAGATTGTCTTATTCTAAAATTGCCAAGACCATGTCATTGCCTCAGGTTATTCTAAAATTTTCCAAAGTTTTGGTTCTTAAGGAACCAACCATGGACATTGTGTTTAATCCTGTAAAACTCTGCAGATAGGTTTCACACATCACCAACCTGATAATGATAGTCTGAAAAGTCGATGCAAATTTGATTCTGTTACTTTCATCTGCAAAACCAATCAACCTACGGAAACTGTAATCTCTAGCTTTGCACACTCAAATCACAGTTTGTCGCTACTTTAGTTCATTTCTAATTAGAATCTAGTTGTTTTTTTCTCTCAGGATGGGTTCCATGTTGGTTGTTAAGCTATCATCAGTATTATTCGAGTACTAGCATTTGCTTGCAAAAATATTATTGCTCTCAGGTTGAGTAACTGCGAAAGGCTCTATTTTTATGCTAAATTCAATTATGTATGGCAAACAAAGGGGAAATGCTTTTGAATGGGTCCCTTCAATAATGCTTGCCTGCTAGGAGCTAATATTGTAGAAAATCAATCTTGGCATAAAAATCAATCTTGACGGATTTATTACAGATTTGATTTGATTTGCTGTAATTAATTAGGAGATATTTTGTAATTAATTAGGAGATTTTGATTCCTTAAGTAGGTGTATGTGACTTGTATATAGAGGAGATACGGATGTTGAAATCAATAAGTTAGTTCTCAAAAGCTTTCCTGGTATCAGAACCACGCTAACCCTAAATCTAGTTCGACCAGAACATCTCTTTCGTCTCTATCTACTTCCTACAGCTAATCATGTCGAACTCCGAGCATATTTTAGCGAACTCTTCCGTAATCAATTCTGCTCCAAATCTCTCCATGATGCCATGATTCCCAACTCAACCAGAAACTATCTTTGGTTCAATTATCATTCACAAACTAAATGGTCACAATTATCTTCAATGGTCACAATTTGTAATGATGTTCATCGGCGGGCAAGGAAAAGATGATTATCTCTTAGGTATTCCCAAACCAGGAATAAGCAGTCCAGTGTATTGAGTTTGGAGAGCCGAAAACAATCTTGTTATGTCATGGCTAATTAGTTCTATGAATGCAGAAATTGGTGAGAATTTTCTGTTGTTAATAACAGCTCAAGATATATGGGAAGTTGTTCGGGATATTATCTCCGGTCAAGACAACATTGCTGAATTATTTCACATTGAAAATACTCTCCAAGACTTCAAGCTAGGTAACCATCCACTGACAACTTATTTCACAACTCTCGCTATTGGTAACAGGTGGATCTCTTTGAAACCCATAACTGGAAATGTTCTGAAGATCAGCTATATTTCAAGAAATTTGTGGAGACCAAGAGAGTTTTTAAATTTTTGATGAGACTTGATCAGTCCCTAGATGCAGTAAGGGGGAGAATCCTCGGCATAAAACCACTTCCAAGTCTTCGGGAGGCATTTTCATAAGTTTGACCGGAAGAAAACCGTATGCACGTAATGTTCAGACATCCAAACCCCAAAATTTAGTCTCTTAAGTCAATTGAAGCAAGTGCTCTAACTGTCCGGAATCCCACTTACAACACAAAGAAGGGACGTCTTTAATGTGACTATTGTCGAAAGCAAGGACACATCAAAGACAAATGTTAGCAGCAACACAAAGCAAGGGGAATTTCTGTAGTCACACCCCCAACATAGTGTCACAACTCAGTTCCTTTCACTAAGGAACAACTTGATATTCTTCAACAGAAGGCAAATATATCACATCTATCAACAATGCACACATCTCCCCACTCTTGGATTGTGGATTCTAGCGCTTTAGAGAACATGCCAGGTGATAGATTACTTTTATCCACTTATTCATTAAGTGATAAACTTAAATCAGTGTGTATAGCAAATGAGACATATGCTAAAGTTGTTGGGACAAGAATCGTTCATCTGTCAAGCACATTAACCCTTCATGCTGTGCTATTTGTTCTTAACCTTGATTGTAATTTTGTGTCCGTTAGTGGATTGGATAAGGATCTCAAATGCAAGACTAAATTTTTTTCTAACTCTTGTGTATTTCAGGACTTGAGCATCGGGAAGATGATTGACAGTGCTAAGTGTTATGCAGGCCTTTGCTTTCTGAATGCATATTCATCCTCAAGTCATTTGATTAGTCAAAAATATCAGTTGAGTCCTAGTGATTGTAATCAGTCCAATAAAGAAAGTGATATTATGATGTGGCACTTTCAACTTTGTCATTCTAATTTTTCATATCTAAGGTATTTGTTTCCCTTACTCTTTATTAATAAAAATCTACGTTTGTTTCAAGGTTAAGTTTGTTAAATTTAAACACATACCCGAAACATTTGCTGTCCCAGACTATATAAGCCCGCACATCTTTTTTCTCTCATTCATGGTGACATTTGGGGATCATTTCGTACTCCAAGTCTCACATGCTCAAAGTGGTTCTTCCTGTTGGTCGATGATCACACTAGACTATGTTGGACATTCCTAATGAAAGACAAATGAGAAGTCAAGTATATCTTCCAAAGCTTTCATGTCATGGTCAAAAACCAATTCAAAGTTAATATTCAAATACTCAAGACCAACAATGCCAAAGAGTTTTTCAATTCTGACCTTGGTTCATATCTCAAATCTCATGAAATTATTCAACAAAGCTCGTGTTGACACACCGCAATAAAATGGTGTGGCCGAACGAAAAAATCACCACTTTTTTGAGGTGGCCTGATACCTACTATTTCAAACCAATGTCCCAAATACTTTTTGGGGATAAGCAATCCTCACTACTACATACCTTATCAATCGCCTGCATTCTCGAGTCCTCAAATACTATACTCGATTTCATACACTACAAAACATATTTATCCAGTCTCAGCTTATCTCTAACCTTCCTTTCAAATTCTTTGGTAGTACAACTTTTGTGCACATTCATTCTCAATACCGAGGCAAGCTTGATGTTCGTGCTCATAAATGCATCTTTCTTAGTTATTTCGCTAACCAAAAAGGATACAAAGGTTATTCTCTGGTCACCAAAAAGGTCTATAATACTATGGATATTATATTCTTTGAGACTGTCTCTTACTACTCTAATACTACAATTCAAGAGAAGAACAATACCAGTGAATTACAATATTGGAAGTAGACATCCCTTATTGAGCCATCTTCATTTGAGTCATCTGTTCATCCTTTCCCATCTACTAGTGATTCACCATCTACAAACCTTGATAGTCACCCTCCTCCTCCTCCTCTATAGGTATATAAAAGAAGGAAACATCAAGGGCCCGTACCATCTCAACATTGCTAAGAGAATTCCATAAGTCAAGTTGAACCTGAATCACAATAGGAGACAATAGATTCTATATTAAATCAACCAATTGCATGCAGGAAAGGTAAAATCTTGCATTCAACACCCTCTTCACACTTACATCTCCTACGAGAAGTATCACTATCATTTCAAGCATTTGTGACTTCTTTTGACAAAATCAATATTCCTAACTTTGTGTATGGAGCTCTTAAAGTTCCTGAATTGAATAAGGCAACTATCGGAGAGTATAATGCACTAGAAAAGATGCCACGAGTGATAACAAAGCTACTGTCAGGAAAGAAAACTGTGGGGTGTAGGTGGCTATTCTCAGTTAAAAAAATGCAGATGAAAGCATAGAAAAGTACAAAACACATCTAGTGGCAAAAGGATAAACTCAATCGTATGATATTGATTATCATGAGACTTTTGCACCAGTAGCTAAACTCAACATAGTTCGTGTTCTACTGTTCATTACTACAAACTTGGAATGACAACTGTATTAGCTTGATGTTAAAAATGTTTTTTTAATGGAGACTTAACTGAAGAAGTATACATGGACATCCTAGTTGGTTTTGAGATGAGTGATACACAAGGAAAATTTTGCAAACTGAAAAAAAAGCCCTGTATGGGCTGAAACAGACACTAAGAGCTTGGTTTGATAGATTCACAAAAGTCTTAAAGAATGATGGATACTCTCAGTCACGAGCTGATCACACCTTGTTCATGAAGTATTTCTCAAATGAAAAAGTCACAATTCTGATTGTGTATGTTGATGACATTGTCCTTAAATGAGATCATGATGATTAAATGATGATGAAATTAGAAGACTCAAATCTCACTTGTCCAAAGAAATTGAGATCAAGAACTTGGGAAACTTAAAGTACTTGAGAATGGAAGTAGCATGAAGCAACAAAGACATATCTATTTCCCAACACAAAATACACTCTTGATCTGTTGCACGAAATCGGAATGAGTGGGTACAAGCCAGCTGAAACCCCCATGGATCCCAATACGAAGCTTATGCCTGTAACTAATGAATTAGTGGCGGATAAGGGCCAATACCAACGGTTAGTAAGTAAGCTAATTTATCCAACTCATACATGTCCGAACATAAGTTTCACAGTGAGTCGAGTGAGTAAGTTTCTGAGTAATCCATCTATATATAAATCACATGCAGATAGTGAATCATATATTGAAATACCTGAAGAAAGATCCAGGAAAGGATCTTATGTTTAAGAAATCAGGTAGCAGAGCTTTAGAAGTATATGTTGAGGAATCCAATGCGGTGCGTATTAAAAACATATTTCACAAACGTGCACAATGAAAATAATAATGCATAAACATCCTAATTTATTACAATGCACACACCGCACATATACCAGGATACTTCTCATGCAAATTAAACATGATCGTAATATAAAATTTTACGGAAATAAATTAAAGTTAGAAGTACCTAACGAGTTCGTTATCGAACCAAGTGGAGAGCTTTTGCTAATCTCGCAAGGCTAGCCTTCATCGGGATCAATTGGAGTGGTATTGGAATCAACCAGTAATGCTTTGAAGTCTCGTCTCTATTCGTATCCACACCGAGTTCTCCTCGAGGTGACTTCGCTAAGTCACGAGTCGTGTCTCTGCTTCGTTACCAGCCGTAGGTGGAGATAAAGTGATCCAAGAAGGGCTTATGGCCTGATTTGTATCGGGCAACAACTTTAGCTGTCGTTGTTTGTTGGCAACTCACGGCAACCTGAATTGCTCTTCACGTTGGCGATAGCAACGAGAGATTGCTACTGTTCACGTCGGCGCATTCAGCAACTCACATCAACGGGAATTGCTCTACACGTCAGCTACATGAAGTTCTTCACGTTCACGTTGCAGTGGGATCAACGTTGCTGTTCAATGTTGGATGAAGACCAAGAGCATCAAGCGTTTGAGTGAGAAAAGGAGAGGAGTAATTCTCTAATCAAAACCCCGTGTGAAAAAAAAGCGTAAGCTTTTATACCGATTAAAATCCTAATCCAATTAGGATTAAATCCAAGCCATTGAAACCTCACTCTTAGGTTTAATTTAAGCCCTTGATTTCTCTCTTCATCCATATCTCATATAGATCTCTTATAATTATTGGGTTTGGATCCAATCCAAAACCATTAGCCCAAAACCCAAACCATTAACTTGAGTTTGGCTCGAGACCAAACCAAGTTGTTCAAAACCAAATTACCTTTAATTAGAACCAAACCAATTTAATGTAACAATTAAACCACATTTAATTAGAATCAAACCAATTTGATTCATTATTAAATCAAAGAGGGTCCATCTCGTCTTCAAAAGACGTGACCTATCCACGCTTCCGTTGCGCCAAGCTCTTTCCATATCAGCCCTTCGTTTGGTCCAACTTGACCCAATCTCTCTTGATCTGATAATTCAATTTTCAAACTCGTTTTATGTCTCTCAAATAAACTCGTAATGTGTGTGACCTTATAGGTCCCCGGTTATTTGGTCGTTCATAATTAACTATTAATTATGGATCGATCATGAGTAACCCCTAGTGGTATATCATGATCCCCAATTAACCAGAAAATCATAGTTGATTCCAGAACCACTTCTGAACCATTTTAGTAGCTACAGTGAGTTGTGTCCCGTTTCTTTCACTTATCTTATACTCACTTAGTTCAGTACATGATCTATGTCTCAGTCTCCACTAAGCTGACTATGTTACATCTAGCCCAAGTAATACTTTCTCGTCCGGTGGATTCAAATTACTCTAACATGTGTCCAAGAGTCTTGTACTCTTGTCATGTGATGCTTCAGCCAAAGATTTTGAGTAACAATCCTAACAGGTGACCATAGGGTGTATGTCTCCTCTCAAGGAGTGGTGAATTCTCTATGGGCTATTCAAATACCTTCGGGTACTTCGACTTATACCCAATCATCCCCAGGCCACACCTCCAAGGACCTTCGGGCACTTCGACTTATACCCAATCATCCCCAGGCCACACCTCCAAGGAGATGCTTGCTTAGGATGTTAAAGTATAAGTCTCCAGAACCAAGGTGACTCGAATACCTCAAGTCGAAAGAAACTTACACTCGAGCTGCAATGAGATCTTCCTTGACATATCTATATAGAGAGAGAATCATATAAAGTCTCATAACAGGTCACTCCAATAAACTAGTTATCATAACTAGCATTCAGGTTTAACTCTTGACATCTCAATGTCTTCAGTCAGTGAGGAACAACTGCTTGGATAAACTAATTCTTCAGAACCACTTCTGAACCATTTTAGTAGCTACAGTGAGTTGTGTCTCGTTTCTTTCACTTATCTTATACTCACTTAGTTCAGTACATGGTCTATGTCTCAATCTCCACTAAGCTGACTATGTTACACCTAGCCCAAGCAATACTTTCTTATTCTGTGGATTCAAATTACTCTAACATGTGTCCAAGAGTCTTGTACTCTTGTCATGTGATGCTTCGACCAAAGATTTTGAGTAACAATCCTAACAGGTGACCATAGGGTGTATGTCTCCTCGCAAGGAGCGGTGAATTCTCTATGGGCTATCCAAATACCTTCGGGCACTTCGACTTATACCCAATCATCCCCAGGCCACACTTCCAAGGAGATACTTGCTTAGGATGTTAAAGTATAAGTCTCCATAACCAAGGTGACTTGAATACCTCAAGTCGAAAGAAACTTACACTCGAGCTGCAATGAGATCTTCCTTGACATATCTATATATATAGAGAATCATATGAAGTCTCATACAGGTCACTCTAATAAACTAGTTACCATAACTAGCATTCAGGTTTAACTCTTGACATCTTAATGTCTTCAGTCAGTGAGGAACAACTGCTTGGATAAACTAATGAGTATAATCCGTGCTAGTCTTACAGAAACGATAATGTTTGGACTCATCAATTCATCGACTAGGGAATATTTTAATACACTCATAATTACATATGTAGAGATACTCATTGGTTATGTTCCAATCACAAGTTCTCCCATGCTATGAATCATATTGTGGATATTTAGTAAATGAGTTTAAGATCTAATTAAACACATAGAGAATGTGCACACAAATAGTGAATCTCATTTATCCAATAAATAGTATATTTTCATGTGACGATTGTCTTAGGAGACCTCTCAAATATAGTATATATTGATGCTAATTGGGTTAGGATTTCCAAACGATAATCGGTCTACATTAGAATATTGCTCTTTCGTTGGGGGAAACCTAGTGACATGGCGAAGCAAGAAACAAACAGTGGTTTCTAGAAGTAGTGCAAAAGCTGAGTTTAGTGTAGTAGCTTCAGGTATTTGTGAGAGGATATGACTAAGGCGGCTACTAAACAATATCAAAGTTGAGACATGGAGTCCTATTCAAATCTTATGTGACAATCAGTTAACTATCGCAATTGCTAGGAATCTTGTCCACCATGATCGTAGCAAACATGTGGAGATTGATTAACATTTCATCAATGAAAAAAAATTAAAGATAAGACAATCACCCTCAATTATATTCCATCAAAGCATCGAGCAATTGACATTATAACCAAGGCCTTGTTCAGACTAAATCTAAGTGAGATGAACAAGATCCTTGGGTTGCAAAAGATCTACCTCTAGATTGAGGGAAAGTGTAGAAAATTAATCTTGACAAGAAAAATTAATCTTGAGAGATTTATTATTTATCGTAGATTTGATTTGCTTTGTTGTAATTAATTAAGAGATATTCCCTAATTAATTAAGAGATTTTGATTCCGTAGTAGGAGTAAGTGACTTGTATATAGAGGAAACATGGATATTGAATTCACTAAATTTTTTCTTGAATGATTTCAAATATAACTTTGAATTGGGCTGTAAAGGTTGCCATCTTTGGAAGAAATGTTGCTTAAACTCCAGAAAATGTCCAATACTTCAAAGGCTTATCAGATGCTTACAAGGTGAAAGAAAAGATGAAAGTTGAGTTATATTTTGTTGGATCAGGTAGTACGTGGGATCAGCTAGTACGTGAATTTGGGATGATCTGTCGGGCTTCATAGAAATTTTTAACCGGTTATCAGGATAAATCGAGAAGTATTCATGGTGGGCGGTCTAAAAGCTCAGCGTCTTAGGGTTCGCGTCCTATTTAAGAAAAAAATTCTTACAAAATACATCGTAGTTAAGGATCGAATCGCGGTTGTCTAGGTTTGTGATTAGTTATCCTACCGGTGTATCATAATTTCAAGGGCATGAAAGTTGAGTTATAAAAAAAAGGTATCTTTATTATCCAATTTTTATAGCTTTTACAGAATGTGTAGTTAAAAGATTTAATTGAATATAGGAAAAGCCAATTGTTCTTGATCGACACACTTGGTATCTTTATTATCCACTTTCTCATCTTTCCAATTTTGTGTACTGTTTCAGCACTGTGCATACAAGGCCAACAAAGGTCATTTCCTTGTATAATTGCTTGTGGCCCTCAAATTAGACTCCTTGTGTTGTTAAAGTGTCCACACTAATGATTGTTTGAAAACATGTAA
Organism: Boesenbergia rotunda; assembly: GCA_024364735.1. Classification (NCBI taxonomy): domain Eukaryota; kingdom Viridiplantae; phylum Streptophyta; class Magnoliopsida; order Zingiberales; family Zingiberaceae; genus Boesenbergia; species Boesenbergia rotunda. Next base: position 14,534 of record JAGFNQ010005876.1, on the reverse strand, counting down.
CCTTCATCATGATTTTAGCACTAACCATGAAGCAAGTGGCAATGGGAATCAAATATTAGGACACAAACATCACCATCACAATGGTGCCTAACCCTATAATGTCACCATTAGTGGTCCACTTCATTAATGAATTGGCTTTAGTACATATGAAAATGAGACTCCGGGGCTATGGTGTTGCAGTAGGACGACTAGTTGTTATCTCAGACATTTACGGTTCGATCCCTAGCTATGACGTATTTTGTAAGAAATTTTTCTCCAAATGAAGTGCGAACCTTGGACTTCTAAACCGTCTACCGTGAGTACTTTTCGATTTATCTTAGTGATCGATGAAAATTTTTTTTAAAATAGAATTTATCATTCTAAATACGTCTACTATGATACAACATTTAGTACGTATGAAAATGAAGTCATATAGATAAGACTATAGCAATGTAATATCGTAAACTTATCTACTTTACAACTATCCAATAATCTATTTGGGAAAAAATAAAAAAAATGCTTTTGTTTTTTTTTTTTGAAAAATCATCTGTGCGCTCCTATTTTATTTTATTTTATCAAAGAGCGGTCCTGCTCCATTACTTTTGATAAAATAAGATAGCTGTCCTCAAATATATTATTTGATATTATTATAACATATTACACGTATTATATTCTAAACATTGATAGTATGAATAAGATAAATTTATATTGTAATAATTATAATTTTATAGTTATTATTATAATTATAACAGTTACAGTTTCGTAACTATTACAATGTAAATATTATTGAATAAGATAAGTTCATGATGTGATAATTATAAAATCATAATTACTACAAACGTGAATGTTAACAATTATAATTTCATAATTACTATAATGTGAATCATAAAAGTTATGAAATTTTAATTATTAATATGAATATTATTGAATAAGTCAAGTCCGCTCGATCTATTTAGGGTTTAAACTTAAAACCGATTTTGTGAAAAATAAAAATCGATCCAACCCTGTACTTGAGAGTCGCTGTGTTATTTTAAAGAAGTCGGTGGGGGTGGAATTTCCTTTTAATAAAAATAAAAAAAGTGTTCGCATAATTATTTCAAAACGGCCAAAAAAAAATCCCTTTAATTTTAGGCCTAATCTATTCTCCCTTGGAGTTATTGAAATGAATGGGCCTTTCTAACTCCCATGCCTGCCATATTAAATGTTTCTTGCAGATGTCGACTATCCAACAAGTTTTTGTAAGCATCCAATTAGAAAAAGTTGAGGACACAACACTTGGTGGAGCCACCCCTTCAGTGTCAAGATAGGAGTTCAACACTTAAATTGAGATGCAAGGAACCATGTTCTCGTTGACAGCGAGCTGAAGAGGAGAGAAAACGATGGACTCGATGATGAGACTGATAGCTTTCCTAATCCTTGCATGTTGTAGTTCTCTTCCCAGAGGTCAGCTCACAGCTTGTTCGCAGTGTCTTAAGTGTCATCGCAAAATTAAATTGAACTTGATGTGGTGTGTTACAGGAGAAGGAACTGGCGGCCTCAAACTAAACTACTACTCCAAGAGCTGCCCCAAGGCCGAGGAGATTGTTAAGCAAGAGGTCGTGAAGCTCTACAACGAGCATGGCAACACGGCCGTGTCCTGGGTCAGGAATCTGTTCCATGACTGCATGGTCGAGGTTAGCTTGATCAACTCCTTCCTGATTTTTTCTGGTGGAATTTAGATTGAAAAAAATGGCTGTGTTGTGCAGTCTTGTGATGCATCTCTGCTGCTGGAAACCACCAGCAGCATTGTGTCGGAGCAGTCGAAAGATAGGAGCTTTGGGATGAGAAACTTCAAATACGTGACCACCATCAAGGAAGCCCTTGAGAGGGAGTGCCCTGCCACCGTTTCTTGTGCTGATATAATTGCTCTCTCTGCAAGAGAAGGTGTCGTCATGGTACGTATAATTGTCGTCATGGTAGTTGAATTAGGAGGATGGTCGTTTACTTTCAAGATTGATTTGGCAAAATTCAGACACTTAAATTTGTCGTCATGGTAGTTGAATTAGGAGGAAGCCCTTGAGAGGGATTTTCTGCCGGCATGTCTTTTTTTTCACTTTGTTAAAAAAATTGTGGCGGTTTTCTTTGTAGCTTGGAGGTCCATATATTCCCATGAAAACTGGTAGAAGAGACAGCAAGCAGAGCCATGCAGAGGTGATCGATAAGTTCATCCCTAACCACAACGACTCAATGCCCCTCGTCCTCTCCAGGTTCAAATCTTTAGGAATCGACGCCGAAAGAACTGTGGCTCTCTTAGGTACTTTTTATAGTCACAATCAACAAATAAACAAGGGTTTCTTACTCCCTCCTCTTCCATCCAATTAAACAAGATCAATTGCCCTCGGGGAGCAAATTGAGTTGGTTATTGCGGGTAGATATTGTTACAATGGGCAAGAGTTCCTTGTGCTTTCAGGGGCTCACTCTGTTGGCCGGGTCCACTGCGTCAACCTCGTCGGCCGCCTCTATCCCACCGTCGACCCGACCATCGACCCTGAGTACGCTAAGTACCTTCTCTACCGCTGCCCGTCACCGAACCCTGACCCGGAGGCGGTGCTCTACTCCCGGAACGACCGCGAGACGCCGATGATCATCGACAACATGTACTACAAGAACTTGCTGAACCACAAAGGGCTGCTCAAGGTCGACCAGCAGCTGCTGTCCTACCCGGCCACTGCCCAGTTCGTGAAGATGATGGCGGCTGACAACGGCCACTTCTACGATCAGTTTGCCAAGGCGATGCTGTTGATGTCGGAGAACGATCCGCTGACTGGAAATGAAGGCGAGGTCAGGAGAGACTGCCGGTTTGTCAATGCTGCTGCGTAAGTGTGCTGGTCGGCCACAAGGTGTTTGATTAGGTCTCTGGTAATCTGTATCGAAGTGTCTGAAGCAATAAACACAATGTGGAAGTGCAGAAACAGTGGTTTATGAGCAATAAACACTTCAATTTGGAGGAAAAGATGAGATTTTTGGGGCTGAATTCTAAGGATTTGAGAGGGTGATCGAGGATGTGTGTGATACACGAACCTGTTGATGCTGCTGCCGTCGATGATCCTATCGTCGTCGCCGGCGGCGGCCAATGGCTGGTGCGGAGCTCGTAGATCAGCGAGCCCTCCTCGGCGCTGCGCTTCTTGCCTCCGTCGCTGGCTACTTAACGTTGCCTTGGCGCTCTGCCATTGAACTACCTCGAAAAATCTGAAACCTAATTTCCATTGATTGGTCTTCCCAACCGATTTTTGTTGCTTAGATTTATATTTTTATCAGCGACGCGATTGGAGCTTGGTCTCCCTTCGCTTCGCTTCCTCTCCCCGATATCAACAGCGGCGCCTCCATCCTCTTCAGAAAAGCCCACCTTTCCCAGGAGTATTTTCATTTTGCCCCTCTTTGCTTTTTAAATTCGTAGAATAATCCCCCAACTGACGACCTTCTAGCCGTTACCGATTAACTGAATTATATTTACCGCTAAATCTAGTAATTATCTTTTGATATTTTAACAAATCAAACACAAATTTTGAAGGGAAGAAAAAAAATAAATTCATTATTAAAAAAAGTGTCCTATTTAAAAAATATATATAATTTTTATAAAACCATTTCAGTATAACTCTTAATAATCTATTTAAAAAAGTATCATTAATTAAAAATTCATTTTAAATTTAACAATTTCAACTAATCTATTATATTATCCCAAAAGCGGACCCCGCTGGATCTCAGCCAATGGGATTCGGATTCGAATCCGTTAATAAAGGACGGTTCGAGCGATTTGAAAAAAAAAAAGAAAATTAGGGTTTGGTTCTCCCGCTTCACTGCCCCGTTCCGTTCCTCGAAAATACCTCCTATAAAAACCTAACCTCGCGTCCACTGCTTCTTCCTTGTCCAAATCGCACGGCGACATTAGACCATCTCCAACCCATGACACCAAATTTGGTGTCAATTTCGCATCAAAATGGTGCAATTTCAGCATCAAACACTATTTCAGCTCCAACCCATTCACACCATTTTACACCAAAAAGAAATATTCTTTAGAATATTCTATTCATTCTTATTCATTTATTCAAATTTAATTACCGAATAATTAATAATATAATGATTATGATAATTATTATATTTAAAATTAATATTTTATTTATATTTAATAAATTAAAATTTTCATATGTGTAATCATTATGAATTTCTTTTTTAATATTTATTGTATAATTATTCGAGCATAATATATTTTAAAAATAGTATAAAATCACACATAATTAGGATAAAATATATTATTAATATAAAACAGACAATAACACTTAATTAAAAATACAATATTATGGGAATTTAACATTCAGAATTACTATATTGTTCCCATATATGATCAATTAATGCATTTCGCAGGGCAATATGAGCATCTTTGTCTTTGATTTTTCTGTGTCGAGCTAAAAATTCTTCAAACCGAGTATGATCATCTACTGCTGGCTCGACATCTGGAGTTGATACCTCGAACTGCTCCATGATTGATGCATTTAAATCACGTCCATCTTCAATTATCATATTATGCATAATAATACATGATGTCATTATATCATGTAAAATATTTTTCTGCTAAAAACGTGAAGGCCCTGCAATAATTGCAAAGCGTGATTGGAGCACACCAAATGCTCGCTCAACATCCTTTCTATATGCTTCTTGCTTCATTGCAAATAATTTATTCTTTCTACCTCGTGGATCATGAATCGTTTGAACCAGTGTTGACCATTTTGGATATATACCATCAGCTAAATAGTAACCCATATTATACTCTTTTCCTTGAATGACATAATGAGCAGGAGTAGTAATACCTTCAGCAAGATTAGCAAAAAGATGAGAAGACTCAAGCACATTAATATCATTGTTCGATCCAGGAAATCCAAAATACGCATGCCAGATCCACAGATCATAATCAGCTACAGCTTCCAGAATAATTGTTGGCTTTCCACTACGACCAGAATATTGTCCTGCCCATGCTGTTGGACAATTTTTCCACCTCCAATGCATGCAATCTAGGCTACCTAACATACCTGGAAAACCACGTTGCTCACCAATCTGAAGTAGCCTAGCAACATCTTGAGCATTTGGAGATCGTAAGTACTGCTCCCCAAAAACTTCAACAACAGCACGACAAAATCGTTTCACACTTTCAATGGCAGTCGATTCTCCTATTTTAATGTACTCATCAGTAGCATCTGCAGGTAGACCATATGCCAATATCCGAAATGCAGCTGTTACTTTTTGTAAGCCGGATAAACCAAGTCTTCCAACCCCATCTCTTTTCTGTATAAAATAGTTGTCATGATTACTAACACTATCATAGATACGCATAAATAAATTCCGCCCCATTCGAAATCTTCTTCGAAATATTGCATCATTATATAAGGCATTTTCGGCGAAATAATCATTGAATAGATTACGATCAGCAGCTTCACGATTACGATTGATCACGTTGTGACCATGAATTGAGCCTCGATGCATGCGCTGGCTGCTTTCTTCATTCAGATAATTCAAGATAATTTGATTGGAAGAAATCACCTGAGAGATCAGTTGTTGTGTTGCGCCAAACTGCTTTGCGACAAACATTTCCGCATAGTTATCATCATCAGAGCTTGAAGATGATAAATTTGATGAACCTTCATTGGTGGTATCCATTTTTGGAGATAAGTGAATGAATGAGGTATATGCTGCTTATGGGGTTTATATTTATAATGACAACTTCGGGCCAAGTTAGGCAGGCGACGTGACTTGGCAATGAAACATTTATTTTTTTTTTTGCAGATGACATGACCTAGCAATGAACACATTTGGACAAAATTGCTCAGATGACATGACACAACAATGACAACTTTGGGAAAGTTAGACATGCGACGTGACTTGACACTGACCACATTTGTTTTTTGTGCAGATGACATGACCTAACTGTTGGTGCAGGAAGCACCATATCGAACCTGGTTTTGATATTGGCAAAGGATTCAAAGTTAAGTTTATTTGTGATCTAACGTTGTTCACTGAGTGTGCAGAAAAAGCCCTAGCGAAGGACTGCTAGGCACTGGTAAAGGAATGTCAGGAAAGAAAGCCCTAACGAAGGAATGCTAGGCACTGGCGAAGGACTGCCAGACAGGAAAAGCCCTAGCGAAGGAATGCTAGGCACTGGCGAAGGACTGCCAGAATGGACAAAGCCCTAGCGAAGGAATACTAGGCACTGGCGAAGGACTGCCAGAATGGAAAAGCCCTAGCGAAGGAATGCTAGGCACTGGCGAAGGACTGCCAGAATGGACAAAGCCCTAGCGAAGGAATGCTAGGCACTGGCGAAGGACTGCCAGAAGAAAAGACCTAGCGAAGGGCTGCTAGGCACCAAGCGAAGGGCAGCTTGGTACCTCAAGACCTGGCGAAGGACTGCCGGGCAAAAGTCCAACTGGAGGATCTGGTTGGCACCAGGTAAAACTCTCCCGAGAGGAGTAGGTGAGGACGCGTTCCCCTAGAGGGAACATTAGGCGTCGGTTCGACCTAGGGCTCCATTTTGGAGATCCAAAGTCAGAACCAAGACAGCTAAGGCTGTTTTAACTAACTTATTATTTGCTGTTTTGGACTAACCCTGGATGCAGGACCGAAGGACTGTGTTTCTGCAGCTCAGAGAGCCTCAAAGGAGTGAGGCCGTAGCTGAGCAGGGCGCCCCGGATGTGTCGGGCGCCCCAGAGTCAACCCAAAGTCAGCAGAGAGGTAAACGCCCCGACAGCAGCCGCATGTCGGGCGCCCCGCGTGTCTCGGGCGCCCACTGTGCCACGCCACTGAAGGCTGCTGCAGCTCACTCTCACGAAGCCCTGAAGATGACGCTTTGACCGGTCAACTGGGCGCCCCGCGCGCGTCGAGCGCCTCGGTCAAAGCTGATCCCGAAGATGAAGAGATCAGCCTTGACCAGAGGGCTCGCCGGATCAAGAGCCACGTGGGGGGCGCCCCGAGCATGTCGGGCGCCCCCTGCCCTATATAAAGAGGGCCTCGACCCTATTCTTGAACAACCAATTTCTTCGACAATTCTACGCTCTTCTGCTTCCACGACACGCTCCAGAAAGCTGCCAACTCAAGCCGACGACGTCCCGCTGCTCCAGAACTTCAATCTTCACCGGACGTCGGTAACAAGAGTTGTATTTAAGTTTACGAGAATATTTTTATTATTATTTGTGTGTAAACTTTTGCGAACTTATAGAATTGCCCGCAGAAAACGGTCAACGACCGTGGGCCTTGGAGTAGGAGTAGACCCAGGCTCCGAACCAAGTAAACCGGCTGTATTTGCGTTGTTGTGTTCTCTTTTATTTCCGCTGCGCACCCGCTCTTTTTAAATCTGAACGAATTGCGACATTCACCCCCCCCCCTCTCTCGCATTTCTCGATCCAACACTAACAATGGACTCATTTGGACAAAATTGCTCAGATGACAAGACACAACAATGACAACTTCGGGAAAAGTTAGACATGCCACGTGACTTGACACTGACCACATTTGTTTTTTGTGCAGATGACATGACCTAACAATGGACTCATTTGGACAAAATTGCTCAGATGACATGACACAACAATGACAACTTCGGGAAAAGTTAGACAGGCGACGTGACTTGGCAATGAAAATATTTATTTTTTGTGCAGATGACATGACCTAACAATGAACACATCTGGACAAAATTGCTCAGATGACATGACACAACAATGACAACTTCGGGAAAAGTTAGACATGCGACGTGACTTGGCACTGACCACATTTGTTTTTTGTGCAGATGACATGACCTAACAATGGACTCATTTGGACAAAATTGCTCAGATGACAAGACACAACAATGACAACTTCGGGAAAAGTTAGACATGCGACGTGACTTGACACTGACCACATTTTTTTTTGTGCAGATGACATGACCTAACAATGGACTCATTTGGACAAATTTGTATAAATTTATATTCATATTTTTCCCTATATAATGGCTTACCAAATATTGGTATAACACATCCTCTGCAAGTATTATCTTCTTCGAATCAAAATGAGTTCAACCCCCACCATCCGACAAGCTTCATACTCAATAGAAGAAGATAAACACTTATGCCATGTTTATCTTCATATTTCACAAAATCCGATCATAGGAATCAATCAGTCAAAGGATCAATTCTGGGCTAGAGTAGAGAAAGAGTATCATGCTGAGCCGAATTTTATGCATTGTAGCCGACCGCCAAGATCATTGCAAAAGAGGATGCAGCTTATGCTTGGTGCAGTATCAAAAATGAAAGGTTGTATACGACAAATCGAGCATTTAAATCCAAGTGGAGCATCAGAGCACGATATTGTAAGTTGTTACGCTCATATTTATTTTAGACTATCTAAATTTTATAATCAAAGTCTATGTTCATTAATAATATTCACTTCATAACTAATGTTTAATTGCTTCCTTGCAGTTAACTCGTGCTAAAGCGTTATTAGCACAAGACCCGAAATATACAAAGGGTTTTAAATTTGATCATGTCTGGGATATTCTCAAAGATATTGAAAAATTTGGCACTGATAATATGAATACTGCAAGCATCAACTCGCGAGGACAAAATGCTCCTGTTGGTTCATCTGAACAACAATTCTTCGAGGAAGAATTTCGTCCACCTTCATCTCCTTGTGTGGCTAGTTTTGATCTTAATATCACTTCTTCAGATAGTGGTGGTAGTTCCAGTAAACGACCTCCCGGGGTGAAGAAAGCAAAAATGAAGAAAAAAAATGATGATCAAATTGCAAAGGTAATCAATATTAATGCTCAACTTGTTGAGGCAATGAATGCAAACACTGCTGCTACTACGAAATTTACAGATGCTATGATCTACAAGCAAGAAACTAAAATTTTATTCAAAGATTTGAACTCGATCTCTGACCCGATGATGCGTGATTATATTCGCAATGAACAATTTAGAATTATGCAAAAGAGAATGGAAGTCCAGGGATCTCGTCCAGCTGCACATCAAGGAGAAGGATCTCAATCATCACCAATACAGAGAGAAGGATCACAACTCAATCAAAATCAAGATGAAGATCAACAATCTCAGAATCCTATGAATTTTTACAGCCAATATCATAATTACTTGAGTGGAACGGGGAGTGATTTTCCTGAATATTAATATTGTAATATTATTTTAGTTATTTAAAGTTTATGTGTGTTTTATTTGTAGCTATTTGTAAGGTTTAAGTATATCAGTATCGTTTGTATTTGTATCCCTAAATATTTTTAAGTTTATGTGTGTTGTATTCCCAATGTATTTGAGTGATTATTAGTAATATTTTGAACTTGTGTCATTACTATTTTTTTTGTATGTCGACATAATAGATAATGCATTTTCAATTTATGCATATTAAATTTTTAAATATTTTGTTATATAAAATTTTAAATTAGTTAATTAATTTATAAATATAATTATAATATATTATAAATAAAAAATTTAATAAATTAATTCTTTATAAATATTTCTTCATAATGAAATTAAAATATGCTATTATATACCTTTAATTTATATTTATAATAAATAATTAATATTACTATAATTAATGAGGAAAAAATAATAATTATAAATTAATTTTTTATTTATAATATTTAATAATAAATATTTAATTATATATCATTTGTTTTTAATTCAATACTATATTATTTATATTATTTTGTATTTATTGATTAATTAAAAAATAAAAAAATAAAAAAATTGCTAAACGTGCACACCAAAACTTATTGTTTAATTAAAAAATAAAAAATAAAAAAACTGCTAAACGCGCAGCACCAAATTTGGTGCTGCGCTACAGTGTCGCACCAAATTTGGTGCGACACTGTAGCAGCACAAATTTGGTGCTGCTTTTTGGGGTATGCATTGGAGAAGAAATGGTGTGAGCTTGGCACCAAATTTGGTGTTTTGGTGCCCGGTTGAGATGCACCAAATTTGGCATCTCCAACCGGGCACCAAAACACCAAATTTGGTGCCAAGCTCACACCATTTCTTCTCCAATGCATACCCAAAAAGCAGCACCAAATTTGGTGCTGCTACAGTGTCGCACCAAATTTAGTGCTGCGCGTTTAGCAGTTTTTTTATTTTTTATTTTTATTTTTTAATTAAACAATAAGTTTTGGTGTGCACGTTTAGCAATTTTTTTATTTTTTTATTTTTAATTAATCAATAAATAAAAATAATATAAATAATATAGTATTGAATTTAAAAACAAATGATATATAATTAAATATTTATTATTAAATATTATAAATAAAAAATTAATTTATAATTATTATTTTTTCCTCATTAATTATAGTAATATTAATTATTTATTATAAATAAAAATTAAAGGTATATAATAGCATATTTTAATTTCATTATGAAGAAATATTTATAAAGAATTAATTTATTAAATTTTTTATTTATAATATATTATAATTATATTTATAAATTAATTAACTAATTTAAAATTTTATATAACAAAATATTTAAAAATTTAATATGCATAAATTGAAAATGCATTATCTATTATGTCGACATACAAAAAAAATAGTAATGACACAAGTTCAAAATATTACTAATAATCACTCAAATACATTGGGAATACAACACACATAAACTTAAAAATATTTAGGGATACAAATACAAACGATACTGATATACTTAAACCTTACAAATAGCTACAAATAAAACACACATAAACTTTAAATAACTAAAATAATATTACAATATTAATATTCAGGAAAATCACTCCCCGTTCCACTCAAGTAATTATGATATTGGCTGTAAAAATTCATAGGATTCTGAGATTGTTGATCTTCATCTTGATTTTGATTGAGTTGTGATCCTTCTCTCTGTATTGGTGATGATTGAGATCCTTCTCCTTGATGTGCAGCTGGACGAGATCCCTGGACTTCCATTCTCTTTTGCATAATTCTAAATTGTTCATTGCGAATATAATCACGCATCATCGGGTCAGAGATCGAGTTCAAATCTTTGAATAAAATTTTAGTTTCTTGCTTGTAGATCATAGCATCTGTAAATTTCGTAGTAGCAGCAGTGTTTGCATTCATTGCCTCAACAAGTTGAGCATTAATATTGATTACCTTTGCAATTTGATCATCATTTTTTTTCTTCATTTTTGCTTTCTTCACCCCGGGAGGTCGTTTACTGGAACTACCACCACTATCTGAAGAAGTGATATTAAGATCAAAACTAGCCACACAAGGAGATGAAGGTGGACGAAATTCTTCCTCGAAGAATTGTTGTTCAGATGAACCAACAGGAGCATTTTGTCCTCGCGAGTTGATGCTTGCAGTATTCATATTATCAGTGCCAAATTTTTCAATATCTTTGAGAATATCCCAGACATGATCAAATTTAAAACCCTTTGTATATTTCGGGTCTTGTGCTAATAACGCTTTAGCACGAGTTAACTGCAAGGAAGCAATTAAACATTAGTTATGAAGTGAATATTATTAATGAACATAGACTTTGATTATAAAATTTAGATAGTCTAAAATAAATATGAGCGTAACAACTTACAATATCGTGCTCTGATGCTCCACTTGGATTTAAATGCTCGATTTGTCGTATACAACCTTTCATTTTTGATACTGCACCAAGCATAAGCTGCATCCTCTTTTGCAATGATCTTGGCGGTCGGCTACAATGCATAAAATTCGGCTCAGCATGATACTCTTTCTCTACTCTAGCCCAGAATTGATCCTTTGACTGATTGATTCCTATGATCGGATTTTGTGAAATATGAAGATAAACATGGCATAAGTGTTTATCTTCTTCTATTGAGTATGAAGCTTGTCGGATGGTGGGGGTTGAACTCATTTTGATTCGAAGAAGATAATACTTGCAGAGGATTGTTATACCAATATTTGGTAAGCCATTATATAGGGAAAAATATGAATATAAATTTATACAAATTTGTCCAAATGAGTCCATTGTTAGGTCATGTCATCTGCACAAAAAACAAATGTGGTCAGTGTCAAGTCACGTCGCATGTCTAACTTTTCCCGAAGTTGTCATTGTTGTGTCTTGTCATCTGAGCAATTTTGTCCAAATGAGTCCATTGTTAGGTCATGTCATCTGCACAAAAAACAAATGTGGTCAGTGCCAAGTCACGTCGCATGTCTAACTTTTCCCGAAGTTGTCATTGTTGTGTCATGTCATCTGAGCAATTTTGTCCAGATGTGTTCATTGTTAGGTCATGTCATCTGCACAAAAAATAAATATGTTCATTGCCAAGTCACGTCGCCTGTCTAACTTTTCCCGAAGTTGTCATTGTTGTGTCATGTCATCTGAGCAATTTTGTCCAAATGAGTCCATTGTTAGGTCATGTCATCTGCACAAAAAAACAAATGTGGTCAGTGTCAAGTCACGTGGCATGTCTAACTTTTCCCGAAGTTGTCATTGTTGTGTCTTGTCATCTGAGCAATTTTGTCCAAATGAGTCCATTGTTAGGTCATGTCATCTGCACAAAAAACAAATGTGGTCAGTGTCAAGTCACGTCGCATGTCTAACTTTTCCCGAAGTTGTCATTGTTGTGTCATGTCATCTGAGCAATTTTGTCCAAATGTGTTCATTGCTAGGTCATGTCATCTGCAAAAAAAAAAATAAATGTTTCATTGCCAAGTCACGTCGCCTGCCTAACTTGGCCCGAAGTTGTCATTATAAATATAAACCCCATAAGCAGCATATACCTCATTCATTCACTTATCTCCAAAAATGGATACCACCAATGAAGGTTCATCAAATTTATCATCTTCAAGCTCTGATGATGATAACTATGCGGAAATGTTTGTCGCAAAGCAGTTTGGCGCAACACAACAACTGATCTCTCAGGTGATTTCTTCCAATCAAATTATCTTGAATTATCTGAATGAAGAAAGCAGCCAGCGCATGCATCGAGGCTCAATTCATGGTCACAACGTGATCAATCGTAATCGTGAAGCTGCTGATCGTAATCTATTCAATGATTATTTCGCCGAAAATGCCTTATATAATGATGCAATGTTTCGAAGAAGATTTCGAATGGGGCGGAATTTATTTATGCGTATCTATGATAGTGTTAGTAATCATGACAACTATTTTATACAGAAAAGAGATGGGGTTGGAAGACTTGGTTTATCCGGCTTACAAAAAGTAACAGCTGCATTTCGGATATTGGCATATGGTCTACCTGCAGATGCTACTGATGAGTACATTAAAATAGGAGAATCGACTGCCATTGAAAGTGTGAAACGATTTTGTCGTGCTGTTGTTGAAGTTTTTGGGGAGCAGTACTTACGATCTCCAAATGCTCAAGATGTTGCTAGGCTACTTCAGATTGGTGAGCAACGTGGTTTTCCAGGTATGTTAGGTAGCCTAGATTGCATGCATTGGAGGTGGAAAAATTGTCCAACAGCATGGGCAGGACAATATTCTGGTCGTAGTGGAAAGCCAACAATTATTCTGGAAGCTGTAGCTGATTATGATCTGTGGATCTGGCATGCGTATTTTGGATTTCCTGGATCGAACAATGATATTAATGTGCTTGAGTCTTCTCATCTTTTTGCTAATCTTGCTGAAGGTATTACTACTCCTGCTCATTATGTCATTCAAGGAAAAGAGTATAATATGGGTTACTATTTAGCTGATGGTATATATCCAAAATGGTCAACACTGGTTCAAACGATTCATGATCCACGAGGTAGAAAGAATAAATTATTTGCAATGAAGCAAGAAGCATATAGAAAGGATGTTGAGCGAGCATTTGGTGTGCTCCAATCACGCTTTGCAATTATTGCAGGGCCTTCACGTTTTTGGCAGAAAAATATTTTACATGATATAATGACATCATGTATTATTATGCATAATATGATAATTGAAGATGAACGTGATTTAAATGCACCAATCATGGAGCAGTTCGAGGTATCAACTCCAGATGTCGAGCCAGCAGTAGATGATCATACTCGGTTTGAAGAATTTTTAGCTCGACACAGAAAAATCAAAGACAAAGATGCTCATATTGCCCTGCGAAATGCATTAATTGATCATATATGGGAACAATATAGTAATTCTGAATGTTAAATTCCCATAATATTGTATTTTTAATTAAGTGTTATTGTCTGTTTTATATTAATAATATATTTTATCCTAATTATGTGTGATTTTATACTATTTTTAAAATATATTATGCTCGAATAATTATACAATAAATATTAAAAAAGAAAATCATAATGATTATACATATGAAAATTTTAATTTATTAAATATAAATAAAATATTAATTTTAAATATAATAATTATCATAATCATTATATTATTAATTATTCGGTAATTAAATTTGAATAAATGAATAAGAATGAATAGAATATTCTAAGGAATATTCCTTTTTGGTGTAAAATGGTGTGAATGGGTTGGAGCTGAAATAGTGTTTGGTGCTGAAATTGCACCATTTTGGTGCGAAATTGACACCAAATTTGTGTCATGGGTTGGAGATGGTCTAAATTGCACCACACCAAATTT